>JAHBCN010006175.1:0-7500 GCA_019359885.1 Listronotus oregonensis | reverse complement strand
GATTTAATGTACTAATGAAAATAACTCCAAATAAAAAAATTAATATTTGAAATTCCGAGTTACGGTATTTAAAAAATGCCTATGACTCTGGTTTCCGAAAAATACCATTTTTTAGAATTTTCTTAGGGAAAAAGGATTAATTTACTAAAGTTAAAAAAAATGTGTGGAAACCTTAGTTTAGGTCTGGAAAACCTATTTTTAAATGGTAAAGAAATTTTTTTCAAACAAAAATATTTTTATGGAAAAAAAATGTCCAAATTTTTGTTTTTATCCAAATGGCTCAAAATTTTCTGAACAACTTATCTTTATAAAATTTTTTGATATTTTGACAAATAAGGGGACTTCCGGTCAACCGACCTAACAAAATTCAAATTTACTGCCAAATAACAAATGATAGGGATCCTTTAATTGTTTTTGAGGTTTTAAGTGATGCAGAGTTGATCTGCGAAATTGATTTTTTTCTAAACGTCATAATAAAAACTTCCATATGTCGCATACTTTCTGGCGGTCACTGTATATTATAATCCCGGAAAAAAAGTGACATAATTTAAAAACCTTACTAAAAAAGTTCTTTTTGCAATATTTTTCCTGGTACAAGCGAGTATTTCAAGTAAAATGTTCAAAAAAATCGTCCCTATTGCTTACCACGCTTCTATTAGCTTCAGCTGTATACAGGGTGTCCCAGAATATGTGGACAATCTCTTGAAATCTAATAAAAAACCTAAAAATATTATGAAAAGCTCCCATAAATTTTTTTCCTATGACCCTCCCCTACGAAGATACTGGTGCATAACGGACGCCCCTGGAAATTGTTTTTGTTTAAATAACTTTTAAAATACTAGGCGTAATTTAATATTTTTTTAATATGATGGTTAGTAGATAAGTCTTTTTAAAATGAACCCATTAAATCGTATTTGGCTTATTTAGTTTGCCAGGGACAGACTAGCTCTGGCACAATAATAGCAATTTTTTAACACCCTGTACGATAAAGGCTCAACAATATTATTTTTGGATGGCTTTAATCTTAAACTAAAAAAAGGTATTCTTGATTGACATCGATAAAATTAACTGTTTACGAGAAATCAAATATCATGATTGGTAATTTTTTTTTACATTATACAGGGTGTTTTCTAATTGTACGTCAATATTTAGGAAAGCAATTTTTGGGTTCATTTTAAGAAGAAAACTTCATGTGAACGTATGTCCTAAACATCTTAACTTTTTAGATACAGGGTGGTAAAATTTTCAAAAATAAGTCATTTATTATTAATATCTGTTATACCACTTTAGATATTTTTATAAAATTTGGCATAAATGTACTATATATCAAGAAGCATTTTTAAGTGTACCACATTTTTTTTATTCCCACCAGTGGCGTTCATACAGAAATTGACCTGCCTATTTTGGCAAATAAAGACAAATTTGGTACACTAAAAAATGCTTCTTGATACATAGTACATGTATGCCAAATTTTGATAAAATATCCAAAGTACAGATATTAATAATAAATGATTTATTTTTAAAAAATTTATCACCCTGTATTTTAAAAGTTAAGATGTTTAGGACATACGTTCATATAAAGTTTTCTTCTTAAAATGAACCCAAAAATTACCTCCTTAAAACTTGACGTACAATTAGAAAACAGCCTGTATAATGAAAAATACCAACTATGATATTTTATTTTTCGTAAACCGTTGATTTTATCGATGTCAATCAAGAATATCTTTGTTTTTAATTTAAGGTTAAAGCTATCCAAAAATAATATTGTTGAGCCTGTATCATACAAGGTGTTAAAAAAATTGTTATTATTGTGTCAGAGCTAGTCCGTCCCTGGCAAACTAAATAAGCCAAATATTATTTAATGAGTTAATTTAAAGAAGACTTATCTAGTAACCATCATATTAAAAAATATTAAATTACTCCTAGTATTTTAAAAGTTATTTTTAAAAGAACGATTTCCAGGGTCGTCCGTTATGTACCTGTATCTCCGTAGGGAAGGCTCGTAGGAAAAAAGTTTATGGGAACTTGTCATAATATTTTTAGGTTTTCTATTAGATTCCTAGAGATTGCCCACATATTTTGGGACACCCTGTATATCTATGTAGTCGAGGCAATGAAGCACTAAAAAGTCCAAAAGCTTGAAATTTTTCGTACTAAGACGCAAACACAAATTGCATTGCTGGAGCCAAAAATGCTTTCAAAAAATTCATCTTTTTGAAACAGCTTCTGAAAGATTAAATAACTTGGTAAATAAAATTCAGAACTTGCCCAAATCGGGTTTTCGGGACTTTTCGAGGTCGCTGATCACGATTACGATGTTTAAATTAACCCACAGCCGACCTGGCGCTCAGGCACGCAGATGAACGTCATTTTCGTGGGACTCTCCCAAAATTCACGCGAGCAAGGAGAGAAACTCGACGCCCGGGGGATTTTTGGGTCGCTGAAATTAAATATGGCTTCGGTGAACACTCCCCGGACACCTGGTGCGCCGGAACCTGAACGTGGACGTCATCTCCGAGAGTTTGCCTGACAAGATTGCCAAAAACAACCCGAAAATCATTGTGGGGGCATTTTTTGGGGCGCTAAATCCAAATTTTACGTTGAGAATGACCCCCTGAACACCTGGTGCACCGGAACCTGAACGCGGACCTCATTTCCGAGGGTTTTTCTTACACAATCGAAAAAGGCGAATCGTTATGAGGGTTGTCTGGGGCTCTGAATCCGAATTTTACGGCGGAAACGACCCCCGAACACCTAGTGCACCTTAATCTGACAAACCGAAAATCATTATGGGAGTTTTTTTGGCCGCTGAATCTAAATTTCACCCCGAAAACGTACCTCCGGACAGCTGGTGCACCGGAACCTCGGCCTAAACGTCGTCTCCGAAGATTTTCCAGACACGATCGCAAAAAATTAACCAAAAATCGTTTCATAATTTGACACATTCATTGATGTTTAACTCGCCTAAAGAATTTGATATTTTGTTACGTATTTAAAAATTAAAGTTGTTAATTAATAAGGTAAGGTTAAGTTACAGTTAGATAGTATTTGCTTAGACTTCAATAAAAAAAAATTAACCGCTTATTACATAAATATTAACTTTCTATTTATTTGATTTCTTTCTTCCTTACATAATTTAACTAGAATCACCAATTCCACACAGCTATTGCAGTATTGACGTCAGTCTCTAAGACATCAGGTTTGATTGATATTCATGGGACTGACAACAGGTGTTCGGGGGGTCGTTTCCGCCGTGAAATTCGGATTCAGCGGCCCGAAAAACCCCCCATAACGATTTTCAATTTTTTTTTCGATTGTGTGAGAAAAACCCTCGGAGATAAGGTTCGCGTCCAGGCTCTGGGGGGTCGTTTTGACGTCCCTACAATAATTTTCGGGTTGTTTTTAGTAATCTTGTCAGAAAAACTCTCGGAGATGACGTCCACGTCCAGGTTCCGGCGCACCAGGTGTCCGGAGGGTGATCGCCGATGCCATATTTGAATTCAGCGACCCAAACAACCCCCGGGCGTCGAGTTTCTCTCCTTCCTCACACTCCTCTTCTCCCACGGGGATGACGATCATCGGCGTTCCTGAGCTCCAGGTCGGCTGTAAGTCAATTTAAACACCAGAATCGTGATCAGCGACCTCAAAAACCTTCAAAAACCCGATTTGGGCCAGTTCTGACTCTTATTTACAAAGTTATTAAATCTTTTCAAAAAATGCATTTTTGAATGCATTGCATCTTCGGTTTTAAAACGTTCTACGACGTCTTCCGATTTCCAGTCTACATTTTTCTCGGTCTTCCCAGAGATTGTCTGGTATGTCTCTTTCTCTAATTTCCCTGTTTCCAATTTCTTCTTGGTCTTCCTCTTCGTCGCCGACCCTGGGGGCTCCATTTAAGTACTTGCTTGGGAAGTCTTTCTTTAGGCATTCTTTGGACGTGTCCATACCATTTTAGTTGTTTGACTTTGATTTTGTCCACGATGTCATGTGTTACGCCCATTAATTCTTTGATTCTGTCATTGCTGACTCTCTCCATTCTGGATTTGCCTGCAGATCGTCTCCAATAATCCATTTCCGTAGCTTTCAGTTGTCTCTCAGTTTTTTCTTTAATTTGGAACCTGCTGTCTTGTAGGTGGATGTTGGCTCATCAAAGACTAAAGAAAGAAAACCTTGATTAAAAATTACCCGGTCCTCCAGGTTGGGGGTTGAGGCATCAGGCCAACCCCCTGATACTCGTCAATTTTTTTTTAAACGGTTAAACAAACCATTCATCAGCCTCGGAACTTTTAACAGAAACTCAAACGACGACAACTGCTACGAAAACGGACAATGATTTTTGGAACATGGAACGTTTAAGGTATTTCTCAGAATAGTCCAGGCAGTCAAGCTCAAAATAGTGTCATACCTCCGAATTTTTTATATATGCACCGATTTTCTTGAAAATTTGGAAGTAAGCTTATTTTACCCTCCATATCAAAATCTATATGGTTGCAAGGTGTGCAGTTTTAAAGGGGTGAAAACCACCCCTTAATAAAAAAATTTTATAGGTTTTTCGGCTTTTTTCGATTCAAATAACTTTTATTTATGTAGGATAAATATCCTAACGTATTGTACAATATGAAATTGGTGTATTTTGAAATATCAACCCCTAAGAATCTTTAAAAACTACGCTGTTGAATTTCATCAATATAGAAAAAAATCTTTTAACGATTTGTAACATTACAATTGCAGTTTTACTGGAAAAAATTCATAGCATTTTAATAAAATTATTAGTTACCACTTTTCAACCCCTAAAAACTACCTCTTTGCAGAAAATGAAATAAAAAAATATCTAATGACTGTCAATTTTTAGATTTTGCGTAATTTTAGTATTACAGTTTATTATCTGCACTTGTTTGTGTCCAAATTGTTTTTAATTGTCCACAACCCAGCAACCCTTAAGAACCATTCCTTTGCCAAAAGAAAATAAAAAAAATATTATTCAAAGACATTCAACATTTCATTGTACATTTTTGATGAATAAAAATTTGGTATCTGCTTTAAAATTTCAAATCATATTTTTTGTGTAACTCTGTTAATTTTAAAGCTATCAAATTCTACAAAAAATAATTTTAAAGGATATTTTCAGGGCTACGTATGTTAGAAGGGCTTGAGACCCTTCATATTTTATAGGTAAGTATTCGCACAATAGTGAAAGTTTAAATCGGTCATAACTCCGTCAATTTTTATGCCATAAAAAAATAAAAAAAGAAAATATTCGTCATAAAAAATGCTACATTTTTCTACTCTTATGGTTTTGAAGTTAAAATGAAAAGAAATATTATTTTTTTTTTAAATCACAAAAAAAAACATATAATTTAAGCTCATTTTTTAAGAACTGTGCCTCTCTTATAAGTAAAACTTGCAGATGTTACAAATAAAGTAATTGGTAAAAGGAATAAGTTTAATTTTGATTTTGAATGAAATGACATTAGTTTTATTGCGATTTTATTAAAAACTATTTTACACCATATCTCACTGAAACTTTAGTCAAAAAGAGTTTTATAGGTGCATATTTTAAAGGGCTTTTTATGCTCTTTAAAAAAATATTCCATGACTTTTTGTTGAAAAATGTAGGTACCCTTTTCCCATTATTCGAGGTTAGGTACTTAATCACGTAAAATGAAAGATCTTTAAGCAGCTTAGGTAGAACTTTAAGCTCCTCATAAATAACTCAATTTCTTTTTTTTTATAAGCTTAATTTTTGTTCATTACACTTTTTTTAATAAAACGCATAATTACAGAGTTATGCGTAAAAAACAATTGAAAAATGAGGTTTATTTAACGAAAAATCGCACTTTTCAATTGCGCATTATTTAAAAACTATTGATCTGGCGAAAAAACTTGACATGACATTTTTTACTTAAAATTTACCCATCTATTGATTTCTGGGGTATTTTGGGTAAAAAATTGCCCACCCCCAAAAAGGGTGGCATCCACCCCAGGGGTGGTTGCGCACATCGGCACCATATAGATTTTGCTTTTCGACCATCCATCTATCATCTGTCAAACTTTCAAATAAATTGGTGCATATAAAAAATTCAGAGGTGAAATGACTGACTGCCTGGACTAGAAGATAAATAAAGAAAATAAATTAAATTATAGTAAAAATCTTGGGATGCAATTTGCTATATTTTCATAATAACTTTTATTTTGTAAATAGCTACCAAATAAAATAATGGTTACATTTAATATCAAGCACCCCACCTTTTTTACTATAATTAAATTATATTATTAAACATTATTTTCCACTTTTTAGTTGGGTTTGGTAAAAAAGCGTGTTTTTTTAGTTTTTTTTTATCTATAATTTATTCATCTTCACTATCTTCTATGATAAATTAAAAATTGTGTAATAGTTTAATTTGTAATTAGTTTAGTTGGTGACATTTCAATTTCTTGTGGAAATAGTTAAAACATTATGTTCCGGCAATAAATTTTGGTTTTTGGACCACGCATTTTGTGCGTTGTTCGACCGGAATTCATTTGCTAAAACGACCTTCATAAATTATTTCCAAAGCCGCGGGAAGTTTTAGGATATTTTGTCTGTCTTGCCTACAATGTCACATAAAACATTTCTGCATAAATCAGTTCTATTTTAGGGTCTTTAAAGCTACTTATTGTCTTATTTTAAGCAGCTTTTGTAGCTAAATAATGGTTATTTACATTACAAATGCGTTATGGACATGATAACAACAACGAGTGTGAAAGATTAGATTATATGGGCGAAAGAGTGTGTTGTGCGCTCTGACAGTAGACATTATTTTGAAATTTGTAGGTACACGATCATGCGCAATATAATAACAGAAGGATTTTATTAACACATACCCAAGGAAGTTTAAAGGTGTATGGAAGCCCAATACTGTGAACAAAATTGCCAGGAGTGCAGGGCAGCGGGAATGGGGATTGGCCCCGGGAGTTTGGCAATGAATAGTAGGTCAGTGCCGGATTTCCTAATTCTTTGTTACTATCTATAAAGAAATCATCAAATGTCAAATTCAAGCATTCCTTTTTTTTTTTTTTTTTTCACAAAATTATTGGTTTTAAACGATCTACCATAGAATATTTAAAATTATTGTGTAATATTGGATTTTATATCATCTGATATAATACGGAAAGAAGCCTTCTATTTAAATGGTCGATATTTTTGTGAGACCAAAAAAACTTTTAAATAAATAAAAAACGATT
The DNA here is from genome assembly GCA_019359885.1 of Listronotus oregonensis. Lineage (NCBI taxonomy): Eukaryota > Metazoa > Arthropoda > Insecta > Coleoptera > Curculionidae > Listronotus > Listronotus oregonensis. The sequence goes on along the minus strand of JAHBCN010006175.1, from coordinate 276 downwards.
TTTTAAAATAAATTTAAACATTGAATGATAGTTTCATGTACTTATCACTAATTTTGTGTAAAGAAGGGAAGAAAAGTGTAAATGAGTTTAATCAATCCTAAGATTCTGGTTGTACATTAAAAAGTGAAATTTTTAAAACTGCTTTTTAGGCATATACTTTTTATAAAACAAACTTATAGAAAATAACTGTTTAAAAATGTTTGTAACCTTTGGACCAGGTATTTTAAAGTATTCGTTAATATTATTTCAAATATGCCCAGCTTAAAAAGTTATAAT
>JAHBCN010006174.1:0-50463 GCA_019359885.1 Listronotus oregonensis | reverse complement strand
AAAAGTTGGATTTATTTGAGGTTTTTTTTTTACTAAAAATAAAAAACCCCCTTTTAAAAAATTTTATTTTTTTTGTTTAATATAAAATGCCCAATCAGGGGATGTTTCATTTTGATGGTAATCTTTTTAAAAAAGGGGGTTTTAAAAAATTTTTTTTTGGGGTTTAAAATTCCACTTGGTGGTCTGTTAACTAAAAAACCACAGGCCCCCGGGAAAAAAGAACTGTTTTTAGATTCGGGATAAACCCCAAAAAAAAAACCCTTTATGCAAAAACCCCGGGAAAAGGGGGAAAATTTTCCAAAAAGTAAAATTTATCAAAATTGCAATATACAAAAGGGAAAAAAAGTTAAAAGAAGAGGTATTTTTTGCTTTTTTTTTTTTTTAAAGGGGGCCCCAAATTTTTAAAAAAGATCCTCCACATCATGGTCTACCTACTCAAGGTTAAAACTACAACGGGGGTTTAAAAAATAACTTTTTTGACAATTTTTTAAAAAAATTTATTCAACTTTAAGAATAGGCAGTACAAGATACCAGGAAAAAAGAAGTTTGCATTTTTTACAAGAAATGATGTTAATAAGTTCCTGACAAAACCCCAAAAGATGAGAACTATTTAATGTGAAAGGTAACACTTTAAAAAAAATTTTTTTATAATAATTGAATCGTTTTTTTTTAAAAAAGAGGCCAAGTGACATTTTAGGGCTTTTTCGTTTTGTAACGGAAAAACACATTTCATATATAAACGCATCCTTTAGTGCAGAACAAATCCAACTACACATACCTTTTTGCTTTATTTCGATGTACAACTGCCCCCGTTTATTGAAGAAACAATCCAAGTACAGCAGGTTTTGTTCTGCAGTAAACGGGGAAAGTGATAGCACATAACCTAAAAATTAGTGTGTTTATAATAAGTAGTGGATGCAACCAAAATTTTTTTAAAAAAGTCGTAGTTTTTGTTAATATTTAAGTAAATATATTTGGAGGAAATACAGGAACCTCCTTTTAAAAAAAAAAAAAAAGGTTTTTCCCCCCTCAAATTTCGGAAAATCGTATAAAGTCTTCCAGGACCCACGGAAAAAAAAAAAGGGGAAACTACAGGGGTAATATTGTTGCTCCCAAAAGGGGGTTTAAATTCTTGCAAAAAAGGGTTTTTTTTAATCATACATTTTTTGCAAATTTAAAAAACCCTTTTTTTTCCCCTTTTAGTTGTCCATTAAAATTTTTTTGAGAAAGTTAATAAAAAAAAACAAAAAAATTTTTTTAAAAATTTTTTTTAAATTTTGGAAAAAAAATGAGCAGGATATATACCTAAAAAGGACAAATACAAGTATGTGGCGTGCAAAGACGAATACTAATAATGCTCCAGGAAACGAAAAAAGGACTCGATCATATACTCATTTTTTTCCAAATGGAAAAATTTAAAAAGTATGTAAAAAATTTTTTTTTAAGTATTCATTCTTTTGAAACAACGCTTACAAAGAATAAAAGTATTGCTAAGTAATAATCAAACTCCAGAGGATAAAGGGGGAAAAAAAATGAAAAAAGGGGGAATTGGTTCGCCAACAACACAGAAAAAAAAGGGAACATATTTTGTTTTCCAGTTAAAACGTCTCATTATTCTAATAGAGAGTACAAGTATCTTGATGCGGAACAACTTAAAATTATTTTTAAACCCCCTTTTTAAAGAAAGATATCCAAATTCCCCTTTGGGAAAAATAGCTATTATATTTTTTTTAAAAAAATTTTTAAAATTTTTCTTTTTTTGGGAAAACCCAAAAAAAAAAGACGTCTGTAACACATGTGAAGATTTATCCCTGAAAATAAAAAACCCAAAGTTAAATGATGAGGCCAAACGAGTTGCAGTTGGTTAAAAAAATGGGGCACCAGCGTAGAGCTAACAAATTCTACAGCGGGGGTTTTAAAGGGGACTACGGATGAATGCAAACAACGTGAAAAATTTTTCCCATTTTTTTTATTTTTTCCAAAACCTGCAGTTGCCCCGAATTTCCAAAAAAGATAAATTTTATCTGTACAGTTCGGTAAAAACTTTTTTTAAACAAAATTTTAAAAAAAAAAAAAACCTTCTTATATTTACCCCCGGGGGGGGGGAGCAAAAAGGGGCCCAAAAAAAATTTGCTCTTTCATTTTTTTTACATTAAAAAAATTTTTTTTCCCAAAAACCCCCAATTGGGATTTTGCATAAAAACCCCGGCCCCAAAAAAAAAAAACCCTACCTTTTGAGAAATTTGTATGGCTCTTAAAAAAAATGGTAGATTTCAGAAAATAACACAATATTATCCAATAGAGGCCATTCATTTCTACCATGCGACCGAGCATTTGGCACGATAAAAAGAAAAAATTTTTAAGATTTGACAGAGTGTATAATCTACATCAATATACAGAGCTTATAGTCCTCTCTTTGCTAAAAAAAAATTTTTTTGTTAAAAAAAAAAAAAAAAAGGACCTTTTAATTTTAAAAAAAGGTGGCCGAAATTTTATAAATTTTTAAAAACATATCGGGGAAAAAAAAATAAGACAGAGAAAAAAAGAAATAAGAAAGTTCAGTTCTCAGTTTCGAAGTTTTATCACAGTTTTTTATGAAAAAAAGTGGTCAAAGCCTAAATTTTTGAATGGTATGACGTGGCATATCTTTAAGGATTACGGCAGCCTCAAACATCTAAATCAGTTCTTAAGCTTCCTACGACAGTGGCGTACAAAGCTCCGTACCCATAGCAGCAGTAAAACTTGACAGCTAAACGCTATTGCGTTGGGTTAACGAGGAAGATAAGAATATTACCATAATATTCTAAATCACCCACCAAAGGACGAAAAAGCAAAAAAAAAAAACAAAAAATTAGAATTTAAAAAATGTTTTATCAACTTAGTTATAATCAAATAAAGATTTTTTCTAAATTAATATTTTCGTTATTGCAGAAAGAAGTCATGTGCATTTTCAAATGCTCATTTTATGATATAAGAAAAACCTTTTTTTTCATGAAAATTACTGATTATACTTCAAGTATTTTAAAAATGCCGATATAATTTATAATGTTCTCTCGATTTTCAAAATTAATCGTTTTTTCGTTTCACAAGTTTTGAAAATGCCACTTGGCTTCTTTTAACAATAAACGATTCAATTATAATGTGTTTATTTATAGGTGTGTTTTTGTTAATTGGATTTAGCTGGTGCCTGTAAGGCGAGAACGACTAAGACAACTGTCTGCTAAGCGATATACAAGACAAAGGAACCGTGTTAATAATCACACTTCCTAAAACAAAAACTGGCTACAAACAGTATTTACAACTGATGAACTAATTAAAAATAAAACCCCCCCACCGCTAAAAGACTCAAATTGATGACCTCTTAATCTACTTATCACGTTTTTTATTAATCATCGAAATGGAAAATGCTCTCCAATTGTCGGTGTGTGTACCTTTAAAAACATACCATCCCTTTTGACCGCCGCAGGGTCGGGGGGTATCCGTCTACCCCCGGGGTTTTTTAAAAAATTACTTAAAATAAAAAAAAAATTTCATCCAATTCCTAAATTTTACAATACCCTTTTTAGAATTTAAATGAGTATAATTAATATTAAATTAAAGTTGGTATATATTTTTAAATTAATTATTTTAAATAATAAATTCATTTAAAATTTTTTTTAACCCCCTCTACATTTTTGGCGGCGGCCCTGCATTCCTTATTGCACAGTATCTACAGTTGCCAATAAATATACAGTCACACTTTTAGAAGAAGTTCATCTTCTCTTTTAGTGAAACAGGAGTTTGATTTTAATGAAAAAAGCCACGGAGGTTAAAAATCTAATTCAGTAGCTGAAGGCTACATTAAGATGTTCAGAAAAAAAGTATTAAATAAATTCTTGTGGAAGGGGATGGTTAAGGTTTCAAAAAAAAAAATTACTTCAGGTATGTGCTTTCCTGTTAAAAAAATTTCAAAGATTCTAAATCAAAAAATTTAAATTTCTAAAGCTGAAAATGCATGACTATTAATAATCTAATGCCCTAAAAGAAAAATTTTATGTTTTCAAAGTTTAATTAATGTACTTTTAACATAAAAATTAATATAAAAAAAAACCCATTTGTTACCATTTTTATGGGGTAATTCAAAACACTTTATAATTTACTTAATATTCAAAAAATAGCTTGTTGACGCAAAATAAGAAATCAATTATTTATTTACTTTAACTTTTAATAAAAAATCCATCAAAAACTTTTGTAAAAAAAGGCCCCAAATCCTATCCAAATCTCGTCCTTCTAAAGTACTGAAATCTAAAATTAGGCCAAGTTTTTTCCACAATTTTGTTTCCGTCTTTTTTTTACTTAGCAAGTTTTTTCTTGACCTGGGAAACCCTTTGAATACTTGTTCTTCTTCTTAAACCACAGATGATTTTTTTTCCCTATTACAGACATGTTAGTTAAAAACTAAGTAAAAAAAGTGGAATAAAATAATGGACAGAACTCGGTTTTTAAATTTTTGATCTCGATTAGAGGCTTGATTTTTGGTAAACTTGTCCCTTATTTTTAAAAGTGTTATTGATGGGATCTCCTGTTTTTTTTCTGGGGGTTTATGGATGAAAAGGGAAAGAGGGAGGAATTTCATGCTTGTTTTCTCAGTATTACCTTTCCAGGTAAAACCTTAACTTTAAACTGAATATAAAGTGCGAGAAAAAATACTTTTTGCCCCTTAAAATAGGTTAATTCCAATAGATAAATGAAGCAATTTTCTTTTTAGTGGGAAATTCTGACTTTAATTTAACAATTAACCTCCAAAACCCAGTTTAATCAGATTGAAAAATTTAAATATCTGGTATTACGGCCCCGTTTCGGGGCGTTCCCCCGTAAATATGTTTCCTTTACTTGTGTTCTAAACTAAAACCTCCATACCAGATTTTAATCTTATGCTACCTCGGAAAATGTCCCATAATTTTAACGAGTAAATGAGTCATCAGTCAGTCAATAGGAGTAAAATGAGATATTTTTAAATCAAATATCTTAGAACTCACTTTGGGCATAACTTTCGTAATTTTATTTTAGTTAATTAAAAAAATGTGATTTTTCGTACCAAATTGTATACCTTTATGTGCAACAAAACCAAAGTTATGATAGGTAAAAGAGGTTAAAACATTTTATGTAATATACACAATTTCTAGCAAAAAATTAGCCTGATCATACCGTGCGTCTAAATGCATTTTTTTGGTAAAAAACGTATTTTTATTCCAATTAATATTTATTTAACAAAATACAAAATCTTCTAGTCAAAACTAGTAGATTGTTTTGTCCAATAAGTCATCTTGTCGTTAATACGTTACATATTTTTTTCCGTAATGTTAAGTGTTAACTATACTAGATGAAAACCTGTCTCTAGGCGGACAATATTGTAACCTGTCGTAGGACGCCTTCCCCTGCTAGTCGCTCTATTTTTGTCCGGGGCAAAAATTAAAACGGCTTTGTTAGGTTCTAGCCACTGCTAAAGACTACCACTGTTTTAAAAATTTCATGATTTTAGCTCAAGCCGTAACTTCAAATCACGTGGACAGACAAATAAATATATATATATATATATATATATATATATATATATATATATATATATATATATATATATATATATATATATATATATATACCTACCTACATATAAATATATCCACATATGTAAATTATACAGTATGTCCACGGAAAAGTGTTGAAGAGAAAAAATTTTTTTTTATTTTTGATTTTATCGAAAAAACCCACTCTTGATAAAAAATTTGCTATTTCTAAGGAATTTTGGGATAGAAACATTTAACATATTTTATCGGGTGTTCAGAAAATTGAAAAAACAAAATGGTACAAGTAAAGTGCATTTATTTGTGAAGATATGGAAATAAGTTACTAGGAAAAGTTGTTAAAAAATTAAAAAGGTGATCTCTAATCCCAAATTTTAAAAAAAAAATTTTTACTTTTATTTATTTGTGATTAAATTAATTTTAATTAAATTTTTAATTTTAAATTTTTTATAAAATTTTTTTTTGCTGTTAAGTAAGCTGACGTTTCTGCGGCTAATAAATTATAAAACCGAAATGTCAATACGGGTTTTGTCTTTATCAACGCTCCCTAGTACAATAAAGAGTTTTTTTAATTTGAATTAGATAATATTAAAATAATTTTTATCACAAATTAAAAAAAATTGGCCGATTTTTTTGAAAAATAATATTAGGAACTATCTTTTTTTTTTGAACAACTTTCTAGTAACTTATTTCATATCAAATAAATTTGACTCTTGAACTTTTTAAAGTTTTTCAATTTTCATTCCTATAAAATTTTTTTTAAATGTTTTTCCTTTCAAAAAAGCCAATTTTTTTTGGGAACCCTTTTTGATAAAAAATAAATTTTTTTTGCTATTCAACCCCCCGTGGACGTACTGTTTTAACGAAGGTGTTGAATAGGAAAACTTCTTTATTTTTAATTTTATCGAAGAACGTTACTTGTAATAAAAATTTTTGCTGCTTCTTAGAGTAAGATTTGGGATAGAAACTTTTTAACATATTTTATCGCGGTGTTCGAAATGAAAAACTTAAATGGTAAATGTAAGTGCATTTATTTGCAAGATGAAATAAGTTACTGAAAAAGTTGTTCAAACGTAGGTAGTCTACCCAATGAAAAAATCGGCCCACTTTTATTTATTTGTGATTAATTTTATTATTAATTAACAAAATTCCAATTTTTTGTACTAGTAGGCGTTGATAGTAACAAGCTTTATTGATACTTTGCTTTTATAATTCTTTAAACGATGTAAACCCCAAATACTTAAAAAAAAATTTGATAATAAATTGATATTAAAATTTAAATCGATATTTAAATAAATTTAATCACAAAAAATAAATGTAGGCCGATTTTTTTAAATATTGGTATTAGAATTCTTTTGTTTTTGAACAACTTTTTCCTTTAAATTTTTTCCATATCTTCTCAAATAAATGCACTTTACTCTTTGCCATTTTTTTTTTTTTTAAACCCCTATAAAATATTTTAAATGTTTCCATCCCCCAAACTTACTTTTAAATAACAAAATTTTTTTTCAAATAGCTTTTTCAATAAAATCAAAAATAAAAAGTTTCTCTTCACCCCCCTTTCCCTGGATACTGTTTTTTATATATATATATATATATATATATATATATATATATATATATATATATATATATATATATATATATATATATATATATATATATATATATATATATATATATATATATATATATATATATATATATTTATATAATTAATTTTTTTCCATTCTAAACGCGGGTTCTGGGCCCCCAAATTTCGCTCCAATAAATTTTTAGGGGGACGTTTTTGGGTCGCTGACTTTTGAATTTCGGGTCCGAAACCCTTACCCGCGTCCTCCTAAAACCCCAAAAAAACCTTTTTTTGGGTTTTTTACTTATGTTCTTAATACTAAAAATACAAATCAGTTTTCTGATTCTGAATTTGGGGGTCCCATAACCTTTGAACACCAGCGTCAACCCTAAAAGGGCAAAAAACACCCTACTTAGAAGTTTTTAAAGAATAAATTTTTTGAAATTATTAAATATTAATAATTTTTTTTTCATGACATTATATTAACTGTTGCGAGTATTTACACGATTCTCAAAAAAATTTTAAATTCTCCCAAATAATTGTTAACGAAAATCTATAATTCAAAATTATTATCAGTCAAACTTTAAAAGAAAATCTAAAATAAACCCTTATCCCAAACAACAATACCATAAAATATTTACTATTAAAATCGCGGACCCCCCTGTAGAAAATTTCAAGCTGTATATAACACCATCATATAGAAGATGATCATGATATCGATTTTATCGGTTAGGCAACATACTACACTATGGATTACATCTATCTTTCTCTATTATCTTTCTATCTCTTACAACCGCGACTAACCCCCCCTCAGTATAGCGCGTTTGTTGCCCAAAACCCGGGTGGTTTAATATATGGGGAAAGGTTTTTTGGTTAACGATATTCAAATCAGCTGTTGAAAAAGAAAATTCGTTCGTATTTGTTCTTTAATTATTATGTGTGTGCAGTGTACAAGTTAGGGGAAAAAACCCTATAAATACCGCGAAAAATTCAAATTCGTGGTACTCCTTGTCGCTTAAAAGTCTGCCTTTTTTGGTAAGGGACATGAAAAAAAATAAAAGATCACCATTGGACCTTGTATTAAATAATGGGGGAAACAGGAGCCAAAGTGGGAAAAATTTCCCTTCAAGTCAGGGCTTTTTGATTGTGACATCTCTCCGGTAAGTCGACCTCCATTTTCCTTTCTTTGCTTTCTTGAAAAATATTTTCAAATTTTGCTTTTGCCTTTTGCCTTATGTATAGTTATCATAAGATTTATATTTGATATATCTCGCTTGTCCAATTTTTAGAATTTTTTATAGGGTGTGATTTTGAAAAAAGGTCCCTGTTTCTTTTATTTTTTATGCCGAGAGACTTTTAAAACCCATGTGGTTAAGAATTTAAGTCGGACACGGTGTTCTGGCTTGTGCTGTTTACAAATCCAGTTAAAACATTTCCCTTTTATAGTAAAGACCATTTTCTGCTGTTCCCTATGTTGTTTTTAGGTTGTCTAACTAAACAGAACAAAGATCATATCTAGGATCACCGCTTGTGGGGATTAAATGTTCTGGGAGACATAAAAACTAGGAATAGACTACCATACAAGGAAATGTTCAGTATAGGATTGAAAAGGCAGTAGTAACACGAGGTCTGGACCAAGAGCTTATGAAGTTTGAACCACAGGTGAGTCAAATTTTATATTATGTAATATTTGTTGCACATTAGGTGCGAATGAATAAAGTTGACTCAAATCCTGTGGGGTTAAACTAATAGTGGTCCAGATTCTCAGTGAAATCTTGGGGTTTTATTTTTTTTGTTAGAAAGAGAGAGGGGCCACAAAATCATTTACCTCTTTGTATGGTGAAACACCATACATTTTATCTTATCTGATTAAGGAAAGCTTTCCTTTACCTTACCTTATCTTACCGTATCGTATCTTACCTGGGAAAAAAGTTATGTGTTAACGTTGTTTCCTTTCGTATTTGAAATACGAAGTACTGTATTTGCAAAATTCCTGTTAATTACAGGCATTTGTATTGTGTGAATCGGACACTAAGTAGGGAGGTCACTTATATCGGAGGGTGTCATAGTCAAAAAAAAAGCAGATTTCATCTATTTTGTAAAGATAGTTGTTTTCTTTTGTATCTTTATTTTTTTTATAAACTTACCTAGTTTTAAATCAGTTGTTTTCTTTTATATCTTATATTTTTTTTATAAACTTACCTAGTTTTAAATCTTGTAGAATTTAAATTTTTTTTTATGCATTTAACTGCTATTTATGTCTAAATCGACATTTTTTTTTGTCTTAAGAAAGACACGTAAAGTTTTTCAGTATAGTAGATATTGCTTAAATATTTTCCTTTATTCAATATTTTTGATTTTTAAATATTCCTTTATTAATTTGCTTGATGTAAATGTATCATCATTTTCCATTGTTTGAATTTATGAAAATATTTATGTAACGTTAATTTTCATTCCTTTTATAAAAATAATCATTCCTTAATAAGAGTAAGGAAGGTTTTCTTTTTTGTTTTTTTAGAAAAATTCCTTAAGTATTTTAGATAAAAATTTTGTTTATTTTTTTTTATAAAAATGTCTTCACCAAAGTGTGAATCTTTTTAAGTTTAAAATCATAAGTGTCAATTTGAATTCTTTTTCTTTAAAAATCACAGTTCATAAATTCAAATTTATTCAGCAAGACCCTTTGATGTATTGATACTGCCTTTGTTATTTTTTTATGCGATGTTGTAAAACAACAACTGCTGACGCTGTCACGGTGACGTCATTGTCCAGCCGACGGAGACTTGTTTACTGGGGAAACTTCCACAGTCAAGACCTCAACACAGGATTAAATACAAGGTATATTCATCTACACCAAAGAGGTCACCAAAGCCAACAAAGAAAATTTTTTTAATTGACATTTAAAGAAATTGTAAATTTGTATTCCCAACACTTTTGTAAAAACGTCAAACAAGTGTACATGTATATAAACAAATGTATAGCCATTAAATTTGTTTTTAGAAATTTATAATCTTTTATTTTGCACCTGTACTGTTAGAGAGTTGGTTGTCTTAAATTTTTTTATCTATTCCAAATTACCAGCGTGCTCCGAACCTTTACGCCCTGAGCTAAACTATTACCTTTGCAAGGAGAAGCAAAGAAAAAAATAATCTCTAAAAAGAAATTGTGCTCTTTCCTCTTGTTTTGTTCCATCTCCATGTATGGAATAAAATAGGATAGGAAGAAGTAACATAACTTGGGCCCAAATTAAATTTCTGGGTAATTCATTGTGGGTAAAACTACCCCCAATCATCCCTAAAATATCGTACAATTAAAAAAAATGCAAACAAAAAAATGTTTACTCAAAAATCTAATTTGGGCTAAAATTAATATAATGTCAATGAAAATGCAAATTTTTATCAATATTAAATAATTTTTCATAGAATTATTCTTAAAAAAACCTTTAAAAAGGGTGTTTTTTGCCTTTTTAGGGGTGTATCTGGGTTTAACAGTTTCGAGATTCCCACATTCGGAATTCACGACTCAAAAAACGTACCCTGAGAGTATTTTTAGGTGCCTCAAAACATTTTCATAAGTTTTTTATAAGATTTTCGTTAAACCCTTTAAAGGGTGTTTTTTTTGCATTTTTGAGTGAAAAGCCAGAATTTCCAAGCAACGGGACTACAAAATTTGGAATCAACCCAAAAAATGTACCCTTTAGGAAGTCTCCATTTGCAGCAAAATTGGGCACCCAGAACCCGCGTTTTGAATGGACTATAGGTAATGAGTGTAAATTAGTAAATTGGCGTTTATTATAAACAAAAATATTAAAATACTTTTTTAATGATTTTCCCTGATAAGAAAAATAAATTATATTTCTAAATAAATAAGTTTTACAACAAATGTTAAATGCTGTTGAATAATCAACGATTTCTCTATAAGTGAGAAAATCTTTAATTTTTTGAATTTTTAAATGTAGTTCTAATAAAATATGAATACTGTCTTGTTATATATTGTGTTATTTAAACTTACTTGAAAAGAATTTAGTAAAGTGCCACCAACAGAAATATATGAAAAATGTCCATGTTTTTTCTCGTAGGATTAATCTTTGCGTCTGGCTATTATCTCTCTAGCTGCTTTTTAACAATCTGCAGTGCGGTTAAAGTAAAATTATATATCAAAATTTAAAGTATAATATTACAATTTTATTAGTTTAAATAAACAGCTCGTAAGACAAAAACAAAAAAAAAACTTGTTACATAGGTAACTAGGAAAATTCCATACATGAAAATTTAAGACTTATTTATCTTTTGTATTATTTAAAAATTATTTTAATTACGGCAATGGGTTTATTACATGATGATACTAAAAGGTCATCACCCTTAAATTAATCTACAACATAGTTATTTATGATATAAGTGCTAAAGTGGCATTTTATTTTGTGAGAAGGGAAGTTTGAAACACTATTAGCACGTATATCATACACTATTTTTTCTACAAACACCATTAAAAGTCCAAATAAATCATGTTTTTTTGTCAACCTTATTATAATTTTTAAAATCTTGTTTTATCTAATTTATCTATAAAATAAGTTGCCAAGGTAAAAAAATCGAATTTGTTGATTTGTCTTTGTGTTGACAAGTAACGTCAATAATGGCAAATTCTTGTCGATGTTAAGTGATAAAGAAAAAAAAATTTCTTCGGTGAAAATCAAAGAAGTTGCCAATAAAGCTACTTTGAATTATTGCCCAGTAAGTCAAACAACAATACGAATTTGCATACGATCGTTTCTTAAAATGGTGTGATCAGAAAAAAATAGTTTAGTGGCAAGGATAAAAAAGAAAAGTGCTCCTTGCGTACTTTGAGAAAAGTCGAAAATATGGAAATCGTCTGCTCAAATTACTCCATGTTAAAGACGATGATATAAGCGGATATTACAAGCTAATGGCCCTTTTAAAGCGAAGAAAAAGTCTTAAATACTAACAAGAGAACAAATCGACAAAATTCTTGCAGGAGCCCAGGATGAAATATATCTTATGCAAAAAGTAGCCGCAGTTTTCGGTGAATTTAGAGTCTGTCGTCAAGAAGAACCTATGTTATTTGACATTAAATAACATCGAAGATTTGGGAACTTTGCACTAATTGTGCATATACCAGACACAAAAACTAACGTGCAACGAACCTTTGTAATTAGTGGTACCTTGTATATGAACTGAACTATTATAAAAAGTACATAGCCTCCGTGCAATGAATATTAATCATTCAAAAGTTTTTATAAAATGCTTAAAGAATAAATGTACCTTAACTTAAGTTGGAATCAAGACATTTGGTAAAATGCCTGCCCAAATGACAAAATTTTTAAATTTGCCTGATTTCCATCTTTACAATGGACATTGCCCGATGTTCCTCAGCTAGTTTGTTGGCGGGGCTCTGTGCTAATCTTACTACAATTAAGAGACACGGTGGATGGAAATCCAGTGCCGAAGCTAAGGGTAATGCTACAAGAGGAAAAGAAAATTGCTGATCAAATTTTGTCAAAAACTTTGGTGGATGACATTGCTTCCTGCCGGGTACATATCTTACCAAAGTAAATTGTATAACAACCACCAACGAAATTGGCCATGGAGTTTCTTATTCTATTTTTAGTAGGTACTTGTACTGGTAAAATTTTACTTTACGGACACCACGCCGATTTTGATAAAATTTTGCATACGGGGGGTTTTTAGGGCGCTGATCACGAATCTGAAAAAAAAAAATTCCCCGGGAACCTCTAGTTTTTTGAGTTATAAGGCCTCAAAGTTAACTAACCTCAATATCGACACTCCTTTCTAAAAAATTTTTCTTCTTGAAACTGATTACTATGAAATGCGAACATACACTGATTAGGCACTTACATATTGAACAAATACAAACGAAATCACAACATTTTAACGTCTATTTTTTACTAAAAACCATTCAAAATAAACTTATTTTTTTCATTTCGACATTTCACTTGTGCCGGCCGACATGACTTGGGTTTTTGGTTACGTCATTTGGTATCACTGTCAAAAGCGTAACAATTGAATAGCGCTAATATTTCAAATTTAAATTGTTAAGATGGAGTTTACGTTAACTACATTTATTTTATTTGTTACGAAAAAGGAAGAATTTGTAAATTATCTAATTGATAAGGGTGTTTTGAGAAAACACATTCGTGTCCTACATGTGGAAATATTTGTTTAATGAATAAGGAAAAAATTAGAATACAGATGTGGAAAAAATATATGCCTTACCCTAAATCCAAGAAAATTAAATGTAATTTTTTAAAAAAAGTGCAAGAAAAAATACATTTTTTGACTGTCATTTAAAATTTGATATTCAAGCGCCTTCATTGGATATTTTCTTTTTATATCTCAGCCTAGAATTAAATTTCTTCAAAAGAACTGAAACTTTCTTGCCGAACAAAGGGTTTTAGATTGGAGTAACTTTTGTAGAGAGGTAAATATAACAAAATATTTGTAATAATGTAATAATGTATTAATAACATAAAAATTGATATGAATATGAATCTCTTTGTGATGAAAAATTTTTAAATTATACGTTTTAATTCATAAATTGTAGGTTTGCATCGAATGGTGTATTAAACACTCTAAAAAACTAGGCGGTCCAGGCAAAATAGTTGAAATAGACGAGGCTAAGATAGGAAAAAGAAACTACCAGCGAGGACGCATAATTGAAGGAAAATGGGTTTTTGGGGGCATTGAAAGGGGCACTCAAAATATATTTCTCGTACCTGTAATGGATAGAACTGCTGAAACGTTAATCACAATTATAAAACAATGGATTAATCCAGGAACCACTATAATGTCCGATTGCTGGAAAGCATACAGAAATATAAATCAACATGGTTTTGCTCATTTAACTGTTAACCATTCTCTAAATTTTGTAATCCAGACACAGGTATGTCTATAAAAAAATATATTAAAGAAAATATTACTCAATTTTTTTTAGGAGCTACACTCAGAACATAGAAAGGATATGGCGAAAGTCAGGGGAAATATTCCACGTTTTGGTACGCGAGAGTACCATAACGTGGGATATTTATCCGAATATATTTTTAAAAGAAATTTTACATCGGAGAAACGAGTAGATGCGTTTTTTGAAACTTTGCAAACAATGTATAATTAAATTCATAGTGTATAACCTTCTAAGTAATTGTATAGTATTTTTTCTTTCACTTTTCTTAATATTGCACTTAATATTTTTAAATTTAGAATAAGGCATATTTTTTCTCCCACATCTGTATTCTAATTTTTCTTTATTCACTAAACAAATATTTTCACATATAGAACACGAATGTGTTTCTACAATATTAATGTAACTGAAAAACTTATATTTGTACTTATTCACTTTGGAACTATTAAAATATATAACTATTTCATTTATTAAATTATTTTGGTACTTTTGTATTTGAAAACGTCCAATGAACGGAAAAAGTGGCCAAACTCCGTTCTGGTCGACAACAATGTCCGAAATATTGCTTTTCGGCCGTTTAAGGTAGACCATAACGCGTGTTCAAATAAAAGCCGCTTTGTTACCAGAACTAACCATGACCGACTAGGTAGTTATTAAAAATTTTTTTATATGTTTTCATATGATGAAGTTAAATTTTTTTAAAATTAAATATTTCCGGGTTTTTAAAAGTTGAAAAATTTGTTTATACTTCTACAAATAATTAAGACAATTAAAAGCCCCAAGTTCTATCGGTCTTAGTTGGAAAAACTTTTGGAAATATAAATATATAAATATATATATATATATATATATATATATATATATATATATATATATATATATATATATATATATATATATATATATATATATATATATATATATATATATATATATATATATATATATATATATATAGAACATACAAAAACTAACAAACATGGTATTCTTTAGTGTTCCTTAAACATCGATAGTTTATCGATAGTACATGTGCATCGATACTATCGATGTACACGTGCTATCAAAAAATATATCAAGAACTCTACATACTACATCGAAAAATTAAAACATATCTACGATATAGGTCATTATCGCCCTCTAGTAGACAGAGAAAGAAGTTAAATTACTTAACTTTAAAAACATAACAACCATAACAGTATTCTATCCTGTATTTGTGGAATCGAAATGGGAAATACAAGAATTTATATCAAACTTTGTATACTTTTTATCTTTTAAGGTATCTTCTGTCTTCCTCTTACTGGTATTTATTTACAATTAAATTGTTTTTATCAGAGTTCTTCCATTTTATTTTTTTTTCTGCAAAAATGTTTTTTTTTCGAATTATTTCTTTTTCAAATTTATAAAATAAAATATTAATTTTATCTATAACTTTTTTTTAAACCAATAGACGCTAATTGACAACGGACTTTATATTATCTATTAAAATTATTTTTTTTATATACTATTAAATAAAAAGTTAATATAATTAAATTATAAATAATTATAACTAACAAAAAGTAACCTGATCTATTCAACTCAGGATTTTTTATTCTTTTACTTATTTAAATTAATTTTTGTTGCTACAAACAATTTAAATTTATGAATAGTTGGCGCTTTTGACAGTGATACCAACATGACGTAACCAAAAATCCTAAGTCATGTCGGCCGGCACAAGTGAAATGTCGAAATGAAAAAAATAAGTTTATTTTGGAATGATTTTTAGTAAAAAATAGACGTTAAAATGTTGTGATTTCGTTTGTATTTGTTCAATATGTAAGTGCCTAATCAGTGTATGTTCGTATTTCATAGTAATCAGTTTCAAGAAGGAGAAATTTTAGAAAGGAGTGTCGATATTGAGGTTAGTTAACTTTGAGGCCTTATAACTCAAAAACTAGAGGTTCCCGGAAAGTTTTTTTTTCAGATTCGTGATCAGCGCCTTAAAAAACCCCCGTATGCAAAATTTTATCAAAATCGGCGTGGTGTCCGTAAAGTAAAATTTTACCATCACTTTTAGCACAACTGCTAGAAGTAATTACTTTTGACACCAGTTTCCTAAAATGACATTTTTGACACTGACAGCTTGAATTCAAAATAAAACTTTTACTCACCTTTGTAGAAATAATCTTTTTACCGGCATATTACAGATCCATGCCGGTAAAAAGTTTTTTTTTTCTATTCTGATTAAAAGATTATGCGATATTTGACAAAATAATTTTCATCATTGATTTTTTTTTTTAAACAATCTGACCACTAAGTGGAAATCTGCAGCCAGTGTAAATTAAACAATATTTAAAACAATTTCATTTTTTTAAAACATTTTGTTTAATTAAAAAAAAATGTTAAATAATTTAAGTTATTGGGTAATTTACATAAACTCATTTTTTACATTTTTTGACTTTTGACCAACTTAACAGTTTATTATGGGGCAACAAATAAACTTTTTCTAAGTAAACTTTACAGTGGGTTTTTAACCAGGTTTTTTTAGTTCTAAAAATAAATTTTGCGCAAATACACCATCTAGACTAGCTAGATGTCAATATTCCCTAAATATTCATAGCCCGTAAACCAAGTAAAAAATAAAAAAAATACCTAGTTTTTTTTGACAAGGTCTAAATAAAAAATATATACAAAAAAAAACCAAAGGCTATACACAATTTTAGTAGTATAAAGCCCAGATTCTATATTTTACCAAAGCAACGAAAATACCAGTTCAGCAGAATGCCCATATATAAACTAAACTCGGCATTATTTTAATTTGGTGCAGTTCAATGGACATTTTTGCTGGTCGTTTTTTACATTTCCGATAATAAATGAGACTCTATTCTAGTTTTATTGTACAGTGTACTAATTTAATAATTACACTTCCATTTGTTTTGAAAGCAGAGTCGGAATTGGGACCTTTTTAATTAGAATTAATTTCTAAATTAGACATTAAAATATTGAGTATTGTTTATTGTGAAAGAAAAAATTTAAGTAACAAATCTATTTTGTGAAAATATGTTAACAATATTTCCCACATAACATTTTTTGCCAGTCATGAACATTTTTTTAATGACATTGGCACCACTCTAATGGCAAGGTTTGGGCATAAATGTACCAAAAAGACGCGAAAGTGGGCAGTTGGATGTTATTAAACCACGTGTGATAATGCCGTCGCCAGGTCCGGGTCCGGGGTCGGTGTCGGGGGCGTTTCGGGGTCAAATCTCAACCAACAATTAGGAAGTGGTAGAGGAGCTTCTCCTCGCCTGAGGTGGTATCACCCCACTTGACCTTTAAAGGACTGGTGAAGTCATATAAGACGTTTTGAGTTCTGGGCAGGTGAGTCAGTTTTCCTTTTGCCTCTTTTTTCTTTTGCTTTTTCACTACAATACAATTTGAAAATAATGATGATGGCACACCCTAAAGTAAATAGAAAAATAATAATTCTCAAATTTTAAAGTATTTGGAAAAACACAAGATCTTACATGACAGACAGTATGGATTTCGTCACAGAATATCTTAAATTGAGGCGCCAAAAATCTTGTTTAGTTCAATGCCTTCAAAACACAGTCTTGTTCGCTGTCGCAAAAAAGTCTGCTAATGCTCATCCGTTACATATAAGCGGCCAAGTTCTGCAGAACAAAAAAACATTTAATCTTGTCGGCATTACTTTCTATGCGAATAACCTTAACTGGCACAAACACATTACATCCATAGCCTCAGAAGCTTTAAAAAAGCTTGTATTCCTCTTTTAAGCTAGAAAGTACTTCTGTTCTTCCAATATGCATACTGTGTGGTATCTCAAATCAGACCCTCATTGGAATATTGTTCTCATGTCTAGGGAATAGCGTCTCCTACCAGTCTTAGCATTCTCGATTCCATTTAAAGAAGAGCTGTTCGTCTTAAAGTTGATCTCACTCTCTCACATAAAAGCTTCCTCCCCTTGCCCACCAACGAGCTGTAGGGCTGTCGCTCTTCTATAGGTATTTGCATGGCTTCTGGAGTTGGCCAGTATATTCCTTCTCTGGCAGCTCCCAACAGAGCAACACGTAGAGCAACTTTTATGCATCCTTTTACAGTTCAACGGGAAAGGCCCCGAACTTCCCACTTTCTTTGTTCCCTCATCCCTAGAGTGTCTAGACTTTGGAACTTGGTACCCGCAGTTGTTTTCCCTTCTCCTCCCAGTCTCCAAATATTTAAGTCCCGTGTAAACAAACTACCTCTCACCACACTTAAGACACCCACGGTATGTTAGTACTTGCCTCAGACTTCATGGACAAGATAAAAAAAAATGTGTTGGGGTCCATCACTGGTCAGCTAATGCCGGAAAAATGCATTTGTGATAATGGTACCCATCATTAAATAAGTGTTGAGAATAAAATAGATTTTTATTACCTACAAGGAAACTAAAATGATTATAGATAATGCACATGCATAATTTGTATTTATGTACAGGGTGTCCTATATAAAATGGACCATTATACTTTTGGAAAATATATAAGAGATACAAAGTTGTTTAGTAAAATGTATTTTTTTAGTATTTTTGTATAACAGTATTGTTTATTTTGCGAGAGTTCCTGTTGCTACAACTTTTTTTATCTTTAATGGAATACCCATAATAAATAATAGCATATTTGAATTCTACATAAAACTGTAAACGTTTTGCCTGTTTTAATTTCTATATTTAAAATCGGTATTTATGGGTAAATCCTGAAATGGGCGCTTTTTGCACCCCGACCATTATCACCAATGTGTTTCAATTTAAATAAGGGTAAAAAAAAGTTACAATATAAAGGTTTCTATATTAAAAAATAAATAAAGACTCCTTTTAAAAAAGATATATTCACATTTTTAAAACGTCTCTCTAGAGTCGTAGTTTTTTAAGTTAAAATGAACAAAAATCAAAGGAAATATATTATTATTTGGTTGAGTGTTTTATATATGATGCTCATTGGTCAAATTTTTTTAAATTAAAAGTTTGTATGCACTGACGTATACTAACTACAAAATGTAGTCTTTACTCTTAAATTTAAAAACATTTTATAGGAAATAAATAATTATAAATATTTTTTATAATTTACTTTTTTTTAAGAGGGAGTGCCTGGATACCCCGTAGTTTCTGCAAGAATACATTGCTGGTTGTGACTTTATTTATACAAAACCAAATATCACTCTCATGTCTAAAATTAGGAAATAATGCACTGTGGCCCTATTTATAATTAGGTTTAAGCAAAAAATAATATTTTTTAAATTTAAAAATCCCCGAAGCGGATAAAATTGTCCAATTATCTGATGAAATAATAATAATTACCTATTATTTTGAAAAAAAAATTAAAAGCTTCTTACACTAAAGAATGTTTAAATTTAACAGGACTTTATATATATATATATATATATATATATATATATATATATATATATATATATATATATATATATATATATATATATATATATATATATATATATATATATAAGTTTGATCCAAAAGATTTTAAAAGCTTTAACCCCGAGCCATTAAATTTAAGCCCTTTAAACTCATTTATTGAGCCTGATTTAAAGAAATTAAATTGGGAAGACTATCGGGTTGACAGCTCTTGCAGCGCATGCACCAAGATTTCTGGATAACATGGCAGGCCGAATATCTGCATACTTTTAATCAAAGATTAAAGTGGTATGGGATCCCCCACAACCATAAAAAATGATACTTTAGTGTTCCCTTCCAAAGACAAACTTTCTTCTCCATTAAGTTGGCATTTAGGTCGTGTAGTAGAGTCGCATCCAGGTATCGATGGTATTATTCGGGAATAACCGTTAAAACCCAAAAGGGAATTTCAAAACGTCCCGTCTCAAAGGTCTGTCCTTTTCCAAATTGTTAACTTTAACAGTAGACATAATTTAATTAGTTTTAAGTTATTTTATAAAATATTCCTTTTTTTTGGTAAAATTAGTCATTTTAGGTGGGCGTATGTTTCGTCCAATCGAAACGGGTTTTTCCCAATAAAATATTTTATTTTGTATTGTTTTTCGGAAGCATGGTATTTTCTTTTTCTTCTGTAATAACTGAGATTTAATATGCCTTACTGAAATATAATAATAAAATAACATAAAATTAAAATTTAAATTTAAATTTTTAAATATGTACCCATCTTTGTGACAACCTCTATAATACATGGTCGAGAAGCGCGCGCTCTCTCTCCTCGCGAGCGCCGCTAGAGAAAACACGCAAGTACCGGGTACCCGAAATTAAGTTTTATATTTCGATGTCGGCTTAGCCCTTTTTAGAAAATTAACATTTTATGAAGTGCCATAGTGAAAGTGCAAGATCCGGGCCCCTTACTACAATCCTCGCAAAAACAGAAAAACTGGTAAGACCATTGTCTTCTTGTGGGGTTTGTCACAAAATTCATTTATTAATGTCTTTTTTTAATACCATACAGTCCACTTTTTCTCTCGCGTCGAACAAAGGTATTTAAGTTTTTTTTAGATACTGGGGCTATGATCATAATCAGGTGTTTATAACAACTGAGATTATTACCAGAAATAGGGGTTTTTAGATTTTATTAACACATCCTGTTGGTTCCCCCGAAAGTGTTTTAATTTGTTAGCTAATAGAGATTTTGGTTTTTTTTTTAAAAAACCTCCTTTATTAATTTTAATTAATATATAATTTTTTATTTTTTCCTAATTAGATTTGTAAATGTATAGATTATGTGGGAAAAAATACAGTGCAGGGGGATGCATGTTTAACCTAATGTGCTCTCATTTGTTTTGTTAGTTATTCCACTAATGCACTGTTATTTTCCCTGTTTAAACTTTGCAATAATGCGACTTTGGAGAATTCCGGTTATTATTGTACATATGCATAATAGTAATGAGGCTTGTAATGTTGGTCTTTACTTTAAATTCCTGAAAATTCAAGGATAAAACTACCTTGTGGGTGCTCGTGCTTAAACCCCTTTTTTTATTTGAAATTTTTTTTGATATTTTTCAAAATTCATAAAATTAAACCTTTTTGGGTTACTTATGGTATTACTTTTCCAAGTGCAAAGCAAAACATAGCTTTTCCTGAATTTTTACTAGTTTTCCTTTTTAGGGATAACGACCCAAATTTTTTTAGTTCCTCAGGTGTTCTAGGCAATGGTATATTTACTTTTTATGCATTTATTTATATTTATTTAATTAGTTAATTAGTAAGACTGATGCTTTGCGAGTGGATCGGTGGTTTTTGTGCTAGGTCATATCCGGATGGTCGACGGTTGACTGACCAATCAGAGCGCTCTTCGGCTTCTTGTTATAGGTCTGTTGTCTCCAGGCGAGCCTGGCTCTTCGGGCAGGAGAGGGATGTTACGTTAGTTCCTCAACGCAGATTTCCATGTAACGGGAAGGCGTTGTGCGTCGTCTCTTTTATTCTATTTCCAGGACGTTCTGCGACTTCTTGTTTCTCTTATGGTTCGTGTATGCAGATGTTGGCTTTTAAAAATTGTTTTTGTGTTTGCAAAGGTTCAGCCCGTATTTAGGACATGTTGTGTAAGTGCTGATGTTGTTGTTTTCCCTTTAAATGCGTTTTGATGTTCGTCTCTTCGGGCACTTATTTTTCATTTGTTTGTCCTATATACGTGGGGAATACACCATTGGCATGACCTCGTAGCACGCTGATCTTCCAAAGACTTATCCTTAGGTGATGAAAGTATTCCCTTATTTTTCGATCTGTCGAAAAAACCCCAATATAACGTTCTAATATAACCTATTCTAAGAACAGGAAGCCTACCATACATCCAGAAAATTGAAAGTTTATAAAAAACATAATATTAGAATTATGTTTTTTTTTAATCTTTCCAATTTTGTCGGTAGTGCACTGGATGTATGGTAGGAATGTTTTATCCTGTTCTTATATTTCCGGTTTTGTTGCTGTACTTTTAAAGGCTTTTTGGACTGCGTCCCGTTTAAAACCATTTTGAGAGAGGTTTTTTTGGAGCAGATTAGTTGTCGGGGTGGTCCTGGTCTCTAGGGTTGGGCTCGGTGGGTAAGCGTTCTAACTACTGACTGAAGCTGTGCGGGGTGGTGGTGGGATTTGGCATTTTTAAAAATCGAAATTGTGTGTGTTGCCTTTCTGTATACGGTATGTCCCAAAAATCCGTTGTCTTTCTTTACCACACATCCAAAAAGGGTTTTTTTCTGTTCTTTTCGACCCCATAGTAAACTGGTTTTTTTTTGGATGGACCAAATTGGGTTGTAGGAATGACTCGAGATGGGTTTCCCCATGTCCCCCTTTTAATTTAATATATATTATATATATATATATATATATATATATATATATATATATATATATATATATATATATATATATATATATATATAAAATTATATATATATATTAATATATATATATATATATATATGTTATATCAAACTTAACACTTCACTTTTTAAAAAAACTTTTATTTTATAAAAAATTTACAAACAATTAATCACAATTAAATTTCAAAATCAAACTAAAATAATAACACTTGTTAATGATTAATCTAATAATGCAAAAACTAGGTTTAAATACTAAATAAAATGTTTGAATCAGTAGCTTTGTCTGTGGGAATAAAAAAAAGCAAGTGATTACGTTTAATTAGCGGTGTTGAAATATGACGACTCGACACCGTGTGACCGGGGGTCAATGGATGACGTCCTGTGAGTCGGATAAACTCCCCATAAAAAAGTTGGTGTTACTGCGGCAACTTTTTTTTAATTATATTGGAGTTCTATTTGTTCTTCTTCTTCTAAGGCCGGTTGGGATGAGTACTGGGTCTTTTTTGGCATCAGGTTCCTCAGCCCTTGGTGGATAGTATCCTTTGACTTGGGCACTGAGGAGGTGGTGGATGTCATAAAGAGGCCATTCAATTTTGCGGTGACTTCTTCTTCGGACTGCAAGAGAGAGGAAAAGGCGCAATGAGAGTAATGGTGAAGATTGTGCCCAATGATATGTTTGGGAAAAAATTATGATGATTTCTGTTTAATTTTAAATATTGATTTAAGTGGTGTTACAATATTCAGATCATCGATGCGTTTATTTATTACGTGGCTGAAACCCTAATGGGGATTTATTTGGCAGATGAAGACAACACTCGTAGGGTATCCTCACTGGGCTTGGTAGGTGAGGGTTTTTATAATTTTCTATTGGATATTTTGCATGTACCCTCGTACTTCCAATAAAGGCATTACATTCGGGTTGCAGTTTTAGTAGAGAGTTGTATAAATAAATTTTGTGATTATTTCTTTCCCCGGCATTTGACGGTAACAGGCAAAGGGTCAACACTGTTTTTTCCAATAGTTTTGACTAAGTTCTTGGACATTGTATTCCTTTACAGAAGTGAAGTTTGACAGGTTTTTGGGGTTCTTTAATTGTTTTAAAGCTGAAACCCCGCGGGTGGCATCCGTGTCGATTGGATATGGTAGGGTGTCGGAGCAGATTTTGGTGTTGATTCCCAGTTGTTTGCAGTGGGCCAGATTTCGAAAAAATAGGTATAGTAATGATTCATCATCACGCGCAATATTTTTTTGTCGGTATAATATGATGAAAAACCCGTTCGATTATCTAATATGGGGATGGGATACAAGGGGATAGGGTTAGGTTTCGGGGTTTGGTTAGAGGAATTTTTTAAAAAAAAATTTTTGTATCTGACTTAAAAGCCTCTAATTCTATAATATCTAAATATTGTGCCATATATGATGTGTATGTAGGCAAGGGTAGGTTATTTTTTATTAAGGATCGAGAAATTCTTGTAGGGAGTTGACCAGATCTTTTTGGGTAATAATTGAACTGTGTAAAATTTTTTGGCGTGCAAAGGTGATTGCATCCAAAAAAAGTCATTTAGGTAGTTTTCTAAAAGGCATAGCTTTCCATTAGGGATTCACATAAATTAATTGTTTTTATTTGACCTTCGTAAAAAGCCATGATATTGTTAAATTAAAAATAGTATTTTTAATTTCTATTATATTATTATTAAAGGTTTCTTCGTCTATTTGAAGTTTTTGAATTGTAGAATTAAAAGTTTTAATTACTGATGTAGTTCCAAATTTGGTTTTTTTAAATTTTTGGTTTGACGTTCGTCGCGTCACTCTATGCACTCGTTAAAGTATTCGCCAAATTGATGCGTCTAAATTTCCCGTTAGAGATTTCCATACTGTACCTACCCATTAAAAAAACCTTTGTTTCGATCTAGCTAGTTCGTACCGTTTGGTGTCGCTCATAATGTCTCTATATTTTTGATTTTCCGGGGTCAGCAATTTGTTTTAGAAGACTAATGTGTGATTGTAGTTCGTTTACTCGCACTAAGGCATGTCGAACTTGACTTTTTCGGTTTCTTCCCGATTAGTAAGACGTCGGTATTTCTAAGGTCGCCTTTAATTTGTATTTTTTTTCCGTTGGGGTCCCTCTATAGAAATTTTATTACAAATATTGATATTTTCGTTGGGTTTTTCGTCTACTAAAAGCGGGATATTTTTAAAATTTGTTAATTGTTTAGATTTTAAATCAATTACACACTCATAGTGCTCTAGAAACAAGGCCAAAATACCGTCAAAATCAATATCCAAATTATAGATGTAGACTTTGTGGGGTTTTCACTGGAAAAAGGGGAAAAGGTTGATTCCTTAACAAGTTTTTGGTCTGTGATGCCTTGAATGGTTATATTTTCTGGGATCCTGTGGTTAAATTTTTGAACATTTTTTTCTTTAAAAATAGAGATTCCAGCCCCAGAATCTATAAGAAGATTAAATTGTTGGGTTTGCGTCTTTGATGTAATAGAGTTTTTTCGAATTAATGGTAAAAAGTGGGTTTAAAGAAAGTTTTGTTCAGATAATTCAGGTTGGGGTTCATGTCGTCTAAGTTCAGTGACGCTATTTGGGGTTTTGGGTAGCTGTTAGGTTTACTTTTGGAGGATCTCGTTTTGGGTGTTGAGTATGAAGGGAAAAACCCGGGTAAGTTTCGTTGGTCGTGTACTCAATCAGGTATTGTTCAAGGTCTTGATAAGGACTGCTTCGGGAGTCCGTGTTTTGATCTTGAAATTCGTAGATGGCATAATAAGAGTCGTTAGTGTAGGAATATTCCTGATAAGGGTAATTGCTAGTGTTTACGTGGGGGATTCTTTGTGGATTAGCCTGGAAAATTAGGGTTTTTGTTTGCCATGGAAGGGCGATATTGGGATGACGTGTTTGTCTGATATGGCCTTGGTTGATTTTGGGAGAGTATTTTTGGTTGGAATTTTGATAAGTATTAGATGATTGAGACGGAAATGCGGGTCGTTGGGGGTACCCATTAGGAATATTTGGGGGTGAATGGTGCGGTTTGTTTTTTGAAGGCGGTTGAATTTTGTGTGAAAGTGTGGCGTTCAGGCTGCTGGGGCCGGCAGCGGAATGACCGATACGCCCAAAATTTAAAAAACCTAATCGGTTGGGGGGCTGGTCTTCTTGGGGGAATATTTTTGGGGGATTTGGGTTTTTTCTGGTCGAGGGTTTTTCGTAGTATGAAAGTTGAAGTTCCCCTAATCCCGGTGGTTTAAAAGTGTTTGTGGATTGCCAGCTGAATAAGTTGGCCTAATCGGGGCCCCAGACCTGTTAAAAAGAGTGTTCAAGGCCATGGTATCAATTATTGAAATTTGGGCTTTTTTTTGCTCTTCAGTTAGATTTGTTTTTTGAATTGATGCTAACATTTTTGAGTTTAATACTTGAAGGCTTTAAAAGAAAGTAAGATGACTCATTGGATAATTGTTTGGGGCGTTGTAGGTCTTAATCAGGGATGATAAATCCCTAGAATCACCAAAATGGAGAGTGGTAATTGTTTTATTGCCACCATGAAGCTGGTTTCGAGCACTAATAAGCTGTGCAGCTCTACCTTTTTGTTTATTTTTATGGACCCCTAGAAAACTTTTTTACTGGCAGTGGCCATATTATACGCGGTCACAGGCATTTATAAAAGTCCCCAAAAAAATTTGGTCACCCTCAAATTCGGGGACAATTGAAAAATTTCCGATGTCTATAGGGCTCGACTTCGGGTACGTCTCCAAGCTTTTTTGGGCGGCTTCAGACATTTTTTAAAATGTATTTGTAAAATGTATCAAAGTTACGTATTATATAAAAAATTTAAAATTTTAATTCGGGAAAGAATGGGATAAAATATTTAGAAAATCGAACAGTTATTAAAATTGTTTCAATATTTAAAAATATACGGGATGATTCATTAACTTACACAAACAGGAGCATCTGAGTCGTCGTGTTCTTGGCCTGTTTGACTACCAGGGGGTTCACTAGGTGTTTCTTCCGTAGTTGGTCAAGTGAGGCGATCTCGATGATTTCGGTCCTTTGCTGTTAAGGGTTGGAATCCCCCGCTACCAGTTAGACAACTCTTGTTCTGCCAGCGTTGACAATTACTTGGGACTGCGCCAAATTGTTATATCAAACTTTTAACACTTAACTTTTTAAAAAAACTTTAATTTTACTTAAAAATTCACAAAGAATTAATTACAATTAAATTTCAAAAATCAAACTAACATAATAACACTCTGTTAAAGAATAATCTAAAAATGCTAAAACTAGGTGCTTAAATACTAAATAAAATGCTGAATCAGTAGCTTTGTCTGTGGGAATTGTGAAATAAGCAAAGTGATTCGTTGCTTAATTAGCGGTGTTGAAATATGACGACTCGACACCGTGTGACCGGGGGGCAATGGATGACGTCCTGTGAGTCGGATATAACATATATATATATATATATATATATATATATATATATATATATATATATATATATATATATATATATATATATATATATATATATATATATATATATATATATATATATATATATATATATATATATATATATATATATATATATATATATATATATATATATATATATATATATATATATATATATATATTAAATTAAAGGGGCACATGGGGAAACCCATCTCGAGTCATTCCTACAACACCCAAACTCGGTCCATCCAAAAATCCAGTTTACTATGGAGGTCGAAAAGAACAGAAAAATACCCTTTTTGGATGTGTTGGTAAAAAGAAAGACAACGGATTTTTGGGACATACCGTATACAGAAAGGCAACACACACAAATAGATATTTAAATGCCAAATCCCACCACCACCCCGCACAGCTTCAGTCAGTAGTTAGAACGCTTACCCACCGAGCCCAATCCCTAGCAGACCAGGACCACATACACGACGAACTTAATCTACTCCAACAAGGTCTCTCTCAAAATGGTTTTAAACGGGACGCAGTCCAAAAAGCCTTTAAAAGTACAGCAACAAAACCGGAAATAGAAGAACAGGATAAAGCATTCCTACCATACATCCAGTGCACTACCGACAAAATTGGAAAGATTAAAAAAACATAATTCCAATATTATGTTTTTTATAAATCTTTCCAATTTTGTCGGTAGTGCCCTGGATGTATGGTAGGAAAGCTTTTTCCTGTTCTTAGAATAGGTTATATTAGAACGTTATATTAGAACGGTTTTCACGACAGATCGAAAAATAAGGGACATACTTTCATCACCTAAGGATAAAGTCTTACTGGAAGATCAGCGTGTCTACGAAAGTCCATGCCAATGGTGTAGTGCCACGTATATAGGACAAACAAATAGAAAAATAAGTGCCCGAAGAGACGAACATCAAAACGCAGTTAAAAGCAAAACAACAACATCAGCACTTACACAACATGTCCTAAATACGGGGCACAAGATAAACTTTGCAAACACAAAAACAATTTTTAAAAGCCAACATCTGCATACACGAACCATAAGAGAAGCAATAGAAGTCGCAAAACGTCCTGGAAATATGAATAAAAGAGACGACGCACAACGCCTTCCCGTTACATGGAAATCTGCGTTGTTAGAACGCAACGTAACATACTCTCCTGCCGCCCAAGAAGAGCCAGGCTCGCCTGGAGGCAACAGACCTATAACAAGAAGCCGAAGACGCGCTCTGATTGGTCAGTCAACCGTCGACCATCCGGATACTGACCCTAGCACATAAAAACCAACCGATCCACTCGCAAAGCATCAGTCTTACTAATTAACTAATTAAATAAATATAAAATAAATGCATAAAAAGTAAATATACCATTGCCTAGAACACCTGAGGAACTAAAGAAATTTGGGTCGATTTATCACTAAAAAGGAAAACTAGTAAAAATTCAGGAAAAGCTATGTTTTGCTTTGCACTTCTGGAAAAGTAATACCATAAGTAACCAAAAGGTTTAATTTTATGAATTTTTGAAAAATATACAAAATATCGTCAAATAAATAAAGTTTAAGCACGAGGCAGCACAAGGTAGTTTTATCCTTGAATTTTCAGGAATTTAAAGTAAAGACCAACATTACAAGCTCTCATTACTATTATGCATATGTACAATAATAACCGGAATTCTCCAAAGTCGCATTATTGCAAAGTTTAAACAGGGAAAATAACAGTGCATTAGTGGAATAACTAACAAAACAAATGAGAGCACATTAGGTTAAACATGCATCCACACTGCACTGTGTACGTTCACATAATCTATACATTTACAAATCTAATTAGGAAAAAATAAAAAATTATATATTAATTATAATAATAAAGGAGGCTTTTAAATAAAAAACCAAAATCTCCATTAGCTAACAAATTAAAACACTTTCGTGGTACCAACAGGATGTGTTAATGAAATCCTAATAACCCCTATTTCTGGTAATAATCTCAGTTGTTATAAACACATGATTATGATTATAGCCACAGTATCTACAAATAAACTTAAATACTTTTGTTCGACGCGAGAGAGAAAAGTGGACTGTATGGTATTAAAAAAAATGACATTAATAAATGAATTTTGTGACAAACCCCACAAGAAGACAATGGTCTTACCAGTTTTTCTGTTCTGTGAGGATTGTAGTAGGTCCTGGATCTTGCACTTTCACTATGGCACTTCATAAAATGTTAATTTTCTAAAAAGGGCTAAGCCGACATCGAAATATAAAACTTAATTTCGGGTACCCGGTACTTGCGTGTTTTCTCTAGCGGCGCTCGCGAGGAGAGAGACCTTTCGGCTTAAAGTTTAGTCCTGCTTCACGCGCGCGCTTCTCGACCATGTATTATAGAGGTTGTCACAAAGTTGGGTACATATTTAAATTAATTAATTATAATTTTATGTTATTTTATTATTATATTTCAGTAAGGCATATTAAATCTCAGTTATTACAGAAGAAAAAGAAATATACTATGCTTCCGAAAAACAATACAAAAAAATATTTATATTGCGAAAACCAATTTCGATTGGACGAAATAACCTTTTTCGACCCAGAAAATATTTATCTCCTTCCAATCTGTATACTCTATGTGAATGACAAGTCAAACCCTTTTTAAAATATTGATTCCATTT
This sequence comes from Listronotus oregonensis, assembly GCA_019359885.1. NCBI lineage: Eukaryota > Metazoa > Arthropoda > Insecta > Coleoptera > Curculionidae > Listronotus > Listronotus oregonensis. The sequence continues at coordinate 20,949 of JAHBCN010006174.1, read as the reverse complement.
TTGGAGGATGACACCTCCCACAATAATGACTCAACTCTTACAAGACAGCTTCCTTTCTTGCTCACCGATCAGTTGTAGGAAATCTGGCACTCTATTATGAGTATTTTTAGTAACTCTCAATAGAACAACACGCAGTACTACTCTTTACAATTTATCTAGAGAAGCTTCAAGCATCCTACTTTGTTTTTTATTCCTACTGTGTGAGAAATGTAATTTTTTACGCCTCAGCACCACAAGTAGTTGCCGATATACTCTGTTACCGGCTAAATTAAAACTAAAACTTAGTAGGTGCGAATTAAGTTTTGAATAATCTGTGCATTAACGATTAATAAATAAGACACTATGAATTGAATAAATATACAAAGATTATTTACTATGCATTTACAGTTTACTACACTACAATTAGTTCGATGTGTAAATTTAACGTATTAACAATTTTTAAACATAAAATTAATCCGTTTGACAAGTAATTAATTTGGAATTTAATTTCCTTTTAAATCATAGAAGAAAAAAAAAGTTTTTTTTTAATTTGCCTTTTCACTAGAATCGCCCTAATTAATTATCAAGAGGTTAAAGGATTTAAACATAACTTATTATCCAAAGACAATAGCATCTATTTACAATGTATTAAAGCTTACTTTTACAAAAAATATCTGAAAAAGGTTACAAATTTTACTAAAAAAATTGGCAAAAGTTTGTTTTAAGTTGACAAGAAATTTAGTTGGCAGTCGTTTAAAATCGAAATGCCTTACGGAGTCTATGAAACGCGAATTTATTTACGTTACGACACGATTAAGAATGTTTTTTATCACTATAAAGTTAGAGAAGTTAAAATCCCATTTAGAAGTCATTTACCGTTTTGAGGACACCCGGTATCAATTCTTGACTCACTATCTCATCGACAAGGTTAAATATTACCTCTACTTTCTGCTAATTTCTGGAAAACTACAATTCACCAAATACTTTTCCTTTTAATTCACTGCTTGCCTTTTTTTACAAGCTTCCACTTGAAGGCCGGTCCTGTCTGTTTTTTTAAATACTTTGCTTTTCTTTGAACTTCACTTATATATCAAATTAAATTAGACAGAGAAATACTTGAGCAACTTAAAACTTTATTTGGTTAAAGAAAAAAAAGGGCAGAAATTGACACTGCCATGAAAATCTAGTATTCTCATCGAGGAATTTAATAGAATATTTTGGTAACTCGCCCGAAACATAGGAACAAATTTCAGACCCTTTTTCCTTGAAACGAGTGGTCTTACTTAAATTTAACAGAATATTTCGGTAATACGCCCGAAATACAAGAACAAATTTTAGACACTCTTTCTTTGAAACGAGAAGTCTTACTTATTGAAATCTGTTGTCGCCGCTTCATCTCCGAGAACCGCCGTACCGCCTTCGATGCGACTCGTTTTTTCTGGCGGGAGAAATCTTGAGGTCTTGATTGAATGCGCTAAGGAATCACAGAGTTCACGGAAACATGTCGATGTGTTCGCGTTGCATAGCAACGGGCGGTTTATTTTCATTCTTAATTTTAGATTGGAAGCGGAGTAGGACACAAAAATATTTTGCATTTTTTATAATTTTATAAGGTTTATTTATTCAAAGAAATAATAAAATTTTTATATGTTTTTAGTTATAGTATCGCGAGGGTAGACATTCCCTTCACAATTTACTAACAATTTAGATTTATATGGAATTTAAAATAAACATATATTTTTCTTTATTTGGGAGAAAAGCTAAATATTTTTTTTTACTAAAATAATCCCAGAAAAATTAAATAATTTTTAAACATTTTTTTATGTGGCTAAAATAATTTTAATCTTTATAGATGTGTATACTTTTGAACAAAAAAAAAATAGTAACGTCAAAAGTTTTGTCAAAGAGACACTACTTATTAGTGTATAAGTAATTTCTTTTTGCTAAAATAATGAGAGCTATTTCCATTTTTAAGTATTTTTTTAGAATTAATTATTTTTTTAAAAAATATGGGTATACCCTGACGAGAATCATTGAAACATGTCGACGTGTAGGTGTCCCTTCATATTTGTAAGTAAATTATTTTTTTTTTTAATAATCTTTCCTTTTATTAACCAAGGACACCCATTTAAAAATATTTTATATTTTTTATATTTTCATGAGATTCATTTATTCAAAAAAATAATACACAATTTGTATGTTTTTAGATATATTGTCGCAAGGGTAGACTTTCCCTTTATAATTGACTAAGCATTTAGATTTACATAGAATTTAAAAAAATATATACTTTTCCTTTATTCTGAAGAGAAACCAAATAACTTTTTTCACTACAAAGATATAGTTAAAATGTTAACTGACCCGCATTTTGGTGAATGGTTTGATCAAAAATAATAAAGAGTTGACAGTTCCTCCTAGTTATTGCATATACATTTTCTTTATGTGTCCTGATAAAAAGAAACTCAATACAATAGGTATAAATGCCAATTCAGATTTTTCATTTTTTTCAAATGTTAAATATGAAATAGCCGGAATAAATGTGGGAATTTAAAAGATAATAGAGACAATTATTTTCACTACCTATTTTGTTAACAAAGAAGAAACACTTACAGTCATCCTTACATTTATTGAGGTTTAAAACTTTTCAAATGCTCATACGCCAGAAACTGAACCTGACGAAGTACTAACGTAGCCCAAGAAATGTTTCAAAGTTTTTTTTCTCAACTATTTTATTCTAAGCAATTTATTTTAAATCTGCTACAAATTTTGTTTTTTTTAAATTGGCTAGTAGTGTCACTACGTATATGTGTTGCAACAAAGGCATTATAGTATATTACATACCGAGAGTGGTAAGAAGCCCATTACACACGATTTCGAAAATTACGTAATTCGAAAGAGTGTGTAATGGGCTTACCACTCGAGTTGTGGTTAGTTGTGGTTAGAGTGTGTGTTTTCTACGACTTTATGTTTAGTTTTTTTATAAATAAAAGCAGAAGATTATATAAACTTTAAGTAACAATACAAATAATAATACAAACATTTGCGTTGTCAAGGCGATGCTATTTGTTTCATAGCCAGCTTTACGTAAAATCTATTGAAAGTTTTCAAGATTTTGGGGGCTCGCGGCTAATGCGATTGTGGAACTGTTGATGCATAATATATATATATATATATATATATATATATATATATATATATATATATATATATATATATATATATATATATATATATATATATATATATATATATATATATATATATATATATATATATATATATATATATATATATATATATATATATATATATATATATATATATATATATATATTACGTAACTGCCCTTACGCACAGTTTGGCTTCTTAGAGTATAGTGTTTGTGTAATTAGAGATTTACTGATAAAGTAGACGGTGTGTAATTAGGTTCTTACTAATATAGGAGTAGAAAAATATTTTGGTAAAACGTAAGTTAAAAAGGTAAATTTATAACCAAGTAAACGCGGCCATTAAAATCGGGGTAAATATACTAAAAATGGGTTAGAACACCCCGTAAGTTTTTCAGTACGGGAGATTCCTAATTCCGGTTATTAATGGTAGTTATTAGAAATGTTAAATAATACGCCGGGTTAATGGCCGGGGGGGACCCCACCTTTTAAATATTCCCGAAAGAAGTCCCGGGTACCTAGGGGTCCCCGGACACCCCGGGGGTCGGGGGGGGGGGCAATTCTAAATTCATTCAAAACCGCCGCCGGGCCACAATTATTCCGGCAGGGGGGGGGGGGGGGGGGGGGGGGTCCCGCTTAATAAGAACGCGATATTATGTATTTTATTTTTCAGTCTGGGAATAACAAAAAATTTTAGCATAGTTACGTATTGACCCTAGTTATTAGAGTGGTCATTTCCATCTTTAAAAAATACCAATAACGCCAAATGATTAACCAAAACACGACTTGGATTATGGGACCTTCTTGTAATGACATTCGGGGGAAAATTTCCTCGTCACAAAATATAGGATGTCTTCTCGATGCAAAATAGTTTAGCGAGAGGGGGCTATTGCCGGGATACCCCTTTGTAAAGGCCGTTGATATTTTTACTCATGAATCTTATTTCTCCCAGTTATCAGATTCTGTAAAATGCCTGCATATATTTTACTTAGTCCCCAGTTTGAATCTCAGCTTTTGCCGCCTCTGTATATTTACGCCCAGAACTTTTCAAATATTAGTCCATATATAGACACAAAGAAACATCCTTTTTATCCAAAAATTTTGAAAATCGCAGGTGGTATAAACTTCTCCAAGATAACTGAAAGATATCAGACTGCAAATGCTTTTCAGAATTTCTAAAGTTTTTGTAGCGTAAAGATATCTTTACATTAGTCTTCAGGCAATTCTTTTAAAGTCTTAGTTATGTCTCAAATTTTTCAATGGTTTTCGAAATATTTTCTCTTTAAAATTATTTTGTAATTAGTTTCTACGGCGGTTTATTACTTTAACGTAAAATAACTTTTAAATTAGAAATATGCGCGGATACAGATTTTTATATCACTAAAATTTTAAATTTAGTAAACAGTTGCTTGAATTTTTCTATAACACGGGCAACAGTATGGCGTATGCACATTTTAGAAAATAAATGATAAAATTTCGTCAAAACATATTTTTACAGCAAAAAGACATTTCTTCTATCAACTCCTTTTGCATTATTCGGATTATCGAAAATGTATTTTTTTTTGTTTAATTTTTGTAATTAATTTATTTGAGTCAGTACCCTGTTTTTTTTATGTATTTTTCTTTTCCTTAAAAAAAAAATGTATTTCGTTTTTAATTTAAATTTTCCACTTATTTTGCTACATGAAAAAAATAATAAAATTTTAGTCTAACATAAATTGTAAAAGCAGAACGATAGACAATCCAGTGCTACGACTTGCCAATTCACTACCGATCTGTAATTTCAACATTAAACATGATATTCACGCATTGTTTTCAAACAAAATATCCACTTCGTAGGAACATGAAATAGCTTGTGAATCCAATAATTATTTCGCAAGGTGTTCCATATTTAGATTTTCCATATCGAGAATATTTTTGACTCAAAACATTGTGGGTCGAGAGCAAGCAAAGTTCGCATACTTTGTGTCAAAGAAAACTATTACAATTCCGGTAGGTCAACATTTTTAGAATTTCGAATGATCACGGACGTAACGTTTGATTCCATTTTGTCGAAAACTGTAATTTCGTTTTTGTTTTTTTTTAATGTTGGTCATATATGAGTTTTAAATATAAAAATTTGCAAATGACAGAATTTAAAGGAATATGTCGTAATGGAACATATTATTTTTTTTTAATACTATATGTGCCAAGTTTCTGATTCATGTTTAACAAATAAAACGTAAAGTAAAATAGAAAATCGCATTTCCAGTATCCGAATAATTACAATATTGATTTTTGCTTTTTTAAGATCTAGCTGCACTAACTTTAGTTAAGTTAAAGATACCTGTATATCCAAAAGTGGATTTTCAATTCCTGAATTCATGGTAAACATTTTTAACCATTATTTTTACAACTGAGTGGTAGGTGGATAATCTGTTAGTTGTTGGTTAATTCATATTTACAGAATTAAAAAGCACTTAAACAACATATACAGCAAACTATTATAAAATTAATAAAAACAATATCTATATACTACAATTCTTCAAAATTTATAAAATTTATAATTAAAATTCAAACTTATTGGCGTGTTTTGTGTGATATTACTGATAACTTAGTGAAGGATTAATATGTGATGAAGCAGATGGTTCACATATTTGAGCGGAAAAGTTATATCATATTTTAAAAATCATTTATTTCAGTGTTAGATTTTTATTCGTTGCTTCGTTGGTTAAATGGTTTGGACTTTAGGTAGCAAGACATGTTAAACTTTTTTATTAGTTTTTTTGTAATATTTTGTAGTGGATTTTTGTCGCAAACCTGTATTAAGGGCCTTTTATTGAGACAAGAATTATTAAATTTCAGTGGCTTTGTGAATACCTACAATGGTAAAAAAATATAGTTTGTCACTTTTTTAAATTTTTGTTTAGATTATTAGCTTCGTATCTTTGCCAATTTTGGAAAATAGAATCACTCGGCATAGAGTATGTTGAGAAAATTCATACTTCCAGTTTTTGATTTGAGCGCTAAAAAATGTAAGACGAGTAAGTCCTATAGAAAACATACAATTATACATTATTTTTGTTTTCTGACATTTTTTCATTTGTTGTGAAAAAAAATAAAAACAATTTATTGAAGTCCCGAAACAGCTCATAGTTAACTTTAGTTGCAAATTAATTTTTTATGATGTCCACATCAAGAAACAAGTTGTACTTAGGAGTTGCTCTATCAAAAAAATATAAATGTCTATTGATATCATTTACATCAATTTTGTTAAGGTGTCCCCGAGACACCAATGAACCTAATGCTTTAATTCTTAAATTGGAAATTAGGCCTTATTATTATTAAAAATAATACTTACAAATTTTAAGAACATGGTCACAGGTATTCAGGATAATAATTCACAAAAAACCCACTTATTTAGCACCCTGTATTAAGAAAAATCCAAGATAAAGTGGACTAGATATTTTATAGAAATCAATCGAGAAATATTTAAAATTTAAAAAGTGTATTTACCTCTATTACAAGGAAGATTTTTTTGAATTTTTTGGCAAAATTCTATAGTCACATTCTAGTCCTCAGGATTGCAAGATGGAGAAGAAATCATGAGTTTATCTTTTTTAATTAAACAAGCATGGGACCTTGAGTAAATATAAGTAAAAAAATGACAGATTAATAATATTCACTAAAATATACGATTAATAATAAAATACGGTGAAAACTTGAAAATAACTTTAAATAAATAAAAATATATATAGGTTGGTCTAATATCTATTGATTAGCTTACTGTCATAGTTACCGGATTTAATAATTTTGGCACTGTTGTGTTTAAATTTTTTGGATATTTCTTTTATGTCTGAATTGGGAAAAGTTTAGCACCATTACACCAGTGGCGTTTGATTTTGTCGCGCAGCAGTCGATCATGGTTAATCGTTAGTTAAAGTAATCTTTTTTTAATATGTTCATGCATTTTTCACGTCTGAAGCAAAAATAGTAGAACTAACCATGACCGACTATCTGTCGTTTGTTCGCCAAAATCCACCACTTTAAGATTAACAGGCGTTGATTTTGCCTAGTCGTGGTCGATCATACAATCTGTTAGTTGTATTTAGGCGGTATTTTTAATACGTCTCCCGCATTTTTCAATGTCTAAAAATATAATTGGGGAAAATTGCAGAAAAAATGTTGCTTGGTACCGTGAATTTCAAATTCAGAACTTTGTTTGCCTTCGAAATTGGGACGTAGCGTTTATTTATAAGTTGTAATATCTTTGTGTTATTATCTCCAGTTAAAGCGGTTTTTTATTTTCACTATATTTCAGACGCATTTAGACCAAAACAGACCTCCATTACACGCTGACGCAAGTAAGTTGGTGCTGCACATAATGGTCATTTTAAATTTGTGTCAAAAATAAAAAATATTAAAACACATACGTCAGTGGTATTGTAATCCTTCGATGGACCCAGAATATGACTATATAATTTTTGCCAAATGTAACTAGAGTTGCCGTATATGCAAGTTTTACCTGATTTTCTCTAAGGATCGGTAAAACTTGCATATACGGTTTTCTTCTATTTTTGGATTATTTGGCAAAATTTTTATATAGTCATATTCTAGGGTCCTCAGGATTGCAAATATACTGGCGGAGAACAGAAATTATGTGTTTTAATATTTTATTTTGATTTTAAGATTTAAAATGACCATTGATTTTTCCATATATTGCGAAAACTCCCTTATGACAACAAACGTCAGCGCAGTGTTGCCAAATGGAGGTCTGTTTTAATACGTCCCCAGTTTTCACGTCTGAAATATAATTGGGGAAAATAAAAAGCCGTTTAACAGGAGATAATATCTAAAGAAAGATATTACAGCATATAAGCATGCGCGGTCTTTTTTAATACGTCCCCTGAATTTCAGACAAATTTAAAAGTTCTAGTCGGTCATGGTTAGTTCTGGTTACCAAAGCAGCTTTTTATTTTCCCTATTATTTTCCCCAATTATATTTTAGACGTGAAAATGTGGGGACGTATTAAGAAATACTAAGCCTGCTTTAACTAACCAGAATTAACCATGATCGATTCATTTGCACAAAATCAAACGCCCTCAATCGGTCATGGTTAGTTTTGGTTAGTTTTGGTTAGCATTTCAGACAAATTCAAAAGCCCCAAGTTCTAGTCGGTCATGGTTAGTTCTGGTTAGCAAAGCAGCTTTTTATTTTCCCCAAGTATATTTCAGACGTGAAAATGCGGGGACGTATTAAAAAAGACCGCTTCTGCTTTAACTAACTAGAATTGTTCATGATCGACCTTTAGACAAAATCAAACGCCTTTAGTCGGTCATGGTCAGCTTTGGTTAGTTGTGGTTAGCACCTTTTTATTTTTCCCAATTAAAGTTCAGACATAAAAGAAATATCAAAATCTTAAACACAACAGTGCCCAAAATTATTAAATCCGGCAACACTGTTGATACTTATTTTAAATTTGACAGTAGAAAGAATTTATAATCAATTAGATATTAGATTTCTAACCTATATATATATTTTTATTTAACTTAAAAGTTATTTTTCCAGATTTTCTGCGTATTTTGTCAATGGATTTTTGTGTGTGTGTCATGTTTTAGTGAATAATTATTAATCTATACGTTTTTACCCCGCCCAGCACCCCTATTTACTCCAAGGTCCCGTAAGCTTGTTTAATTAAAAAAATAATAAACTCATAATTTCTCTTCTCCGCCAGTTTATTTGCAATCCCTGAGGACCCTAGAATATGACTATATAAAAATTTTGCCAAAAAATTCAAAAATAGAAGAAAACCGTATATGCAAGTGTTAAATGCACTTTTAAATTTTAGAAAGTGATTTCTCATTGAAAAATATTAACAAAAAGTTTCTATAAATATGGGTCCAAAAATGCATAGTTTTCTTAATACAGGGTGCTAAATTAAAAGTGGGTTTTTGTAATTATTGTCCTAAATACCCTGTGACCGATTTTCTTAATATTTGTTAGTGTTATTTTTAATAATAAGGCCTAATAAGGGCCTAATTAAATTAAAAGCATTAGGTTCATTGGCGTCTCAGGGGACACCTTAACAAAATTAATTGTAAAAAAATGGTATCAACAGATTCTTTTTGCAATTTGTATTTTTTTTTTTTTTTGATAGAGCAACTCTAAGTACAACTTTTTTGTTTCTTGATATTTTTGCCCATTTTGTTTTGTTTTCGAGAAAAAAAATTAAATAGATTTATGGTAAGTCTTTGGACATCATAAAAAAATGAATTTGCAACTTAAGTTAACTATGAATATGTTTCAGGGACTTTCAATAAATTGTTTTTATTTTTTTCACAACAAAGCAAGATGGGAAAAATGTCAAGAAACAAAAATAATGTATAATTAGTATGTTTTCTATAGGACTACTCGTCTTACATTTTTTTGGACAACTCCAATCCAGGTCCCTGGGTATAACAAACTGAGCCTGCTCAGCTTATACCCCGGGATCTGGACCGAAGTGGTCCTATTTTCCAAAAAATTGTAAGGCGAGTAATCGCAAAGAAAACATACTGAAACGTGAATCTACCACAAAGTTATGAAACATATTTATAATGTATTTTTAGTTGCCTAATCTAAACAAAAATTTTAAAAAGTCAGTGGCGGCCATATTTTTTTACCATTATTTTCGGTAAGGTGTCCCCTAAAAAGCCACTGAATTTAATAATTTTAATTTAATAAGACCTCAATAAGGCCCTTAATACTGGAAGAACACTGACAAAAATCCACTACAGGGTAATAAAGAATATTACAAAAAAACTAATAAAAAAAAAGTTTAACACTCTATGTCTTATACCTAAAGTCCAAAATTTCTGTCAGTGACTCATTTAATACCGGCCACCCAACCGACGAAGCGGCTGAATAAAAATCTAACACTAGTAAATGATTTTTAAGCCTATGATATACTTTTCCGCTCAAATAACAGTGAACCGGCCAAAAGTTTCATCGCCATGTTGTCATAATTCGCGAAAATAAGTTATCAGCCAGCAATCGCACTTAAAATAGCACGCCAATATGTATTGAAATCATTGTTATCGAGAAGGCAATAAAAGTGGCAACACACATTCCTTAGTTTACAACTTGAACAGACATGAAATTAAGCGTATCGACAGGGTATTCGTGCTGTTCGATGATTTTATTTAGTTATTATTGATTATGGACAGATTTTGAAAGTTTAAATTTTAATTGCTATACAGGGTATTTTCTAAATTTTATAAATTTTTAATAATTGTAGTATATAGATATTGTTTTGTGCCAATTTTATAATAGTTTATCTTATTTAGTGTATATAATTGTATATAAATATTTAATGTTGTTAAGTGCTTTTAATTCTGTAAACTATGAATATTAACCAACCTTTAACTAGTTATCCGCCTACAAAAAAAACTCAGTTAACGTTAAAAGAACGAATAATGGTTAAAAATGTTTACCATGAGATTCGGGAACGAAATCCAGAACTAACCACTTTGGATGCTGCAGAGATATGTGCAACTTTAACAAAAGTTAATTCGCGTACGGTATTCGGAGTCTTAAAAGGCAAAAAAATCAATATTAGTAATTATTCGGATACTGGAAAATGCGATTTTTTCGCTATTTTTTGCACACTTTTTACGTTTTGATTGTTAAACATGAATCAGAAGCTGTTTTTTTGGCTGCCTCTTATAGTATTAAAAAAAAAATAATAATAATAATTGAATTGTTTAATTCCATTTTACGACATATTCCTTTAAATTCTGTCATTTGCACGAAAACATATTTAAAAAACTCATACTATGTTAACATTAAAAAAAAAACACTTAAAAGGTAAGGAAAAAACCTTAATTTTCAATAAAAAGTAGGTAAAACGTTTACGTCCGAATTCAACTCGAAATTCTAAAAATGTTGACCTGTTACCAGGTTGTAATAGTTTTCTTTATGACATTTTTATAAGGTATGCGAACCTTGCTTCGCTCGACCCGCAATGTTTGATCAAAAATATTCTCGATATGGAAATCCTAAATATGGAACACGAAAGACCCGAAATAGTTATTGGATTCTACAAGCTGATGATCTCAGAGCTTTCGTGTTCCTTATACAGTGGATATTTTTGATGAAGCAATGCGTGTGAATATCGTATTTAATATTGAAATTGCAAGATCGGTGGTGAATTGGCAAGTCGGTGTAACTTGGATTGTCTATCGTTCTGCTTTTACATCTTTTTTAATTTATGTTAAGACTAAAATTTTATTATTTTTTCATGTAGCAAAATAAAATCAGAGAAGGTAGAATTAAAGTAAAAAATGTATTTTTTTTTTGGAAAAACGTTAAAAAATCGCCAAAAAACTCAAATTTGTGATCTATGACCTCAAAATAGGAGGTGTGCAAAATTAAGCAAAAAAAAAAATACATTTTTCATTAATCCGAATAATACCAAAATAATATAGGCTTGTTACTAATTTAAAGGGTTGATGAAAATGTGAGAAAATAACTTTTGCTTGTAAAAAATATTTTCATGTTTTGACGAAATTTTATCATTTATTTTCTAAAATGCATACGCCACTGGAATTGATTCCCCTGACCCCACACAACCCGGGGCACTCTAAAAGCGAGCGATGCGTCATTGACAGAAATTTTGGACTTGAAGTATAGAAGCTACACATTTTCGGACTCATATTTATAAAAACTTTTTTTTTAATGAGAAATCACCTTCTGAAATTCGGCCGTGTACTTTTCAAACTAACTGTTTACTAAATTTAATCTATAAAATTTGTTTTAGTGACAACAAATCTGAAATAAACTATCCGCTGCATATTTCTAATTTAAAAGTTATTTTACGTTAAAGTTAATAAACTTTGACCTAAAACTACTTTAATAAAACTAATTACAAAATAATTTTAAAGGGAAATATTTCCGAAACATTCTGATGAAACTAAGAAAACTGAGACATAATAAAGACTTTAAAATTACCTGAACAATGTAAGATATCTTTACAGCTTACACAAAACTTTAGAAATTGTTCTGAAAGGGAACATTTTGCAGTCTGATGTCTTTCAGTTGGGATATCATATTGGAGAGTTTTTGCATACCACCTGCGGTTTTCAAAATGTTGCAGACTGATAAGAAGGATGTTTTTTTTCTTGTGTCTATATATGGTCTAACTGTTTGAAGGATTAAAGAGTTTGATTGGGCGTAGGCTCTTTTAGTTACAGGGATATTTGACAAGGACCAAACGGGGCCAAATTTGTGTCTTACGTAGTGTTAAAAAAATGTAAAATAACTATCTTGGGCATTTTTTTTTACAGAATCTGATAACTGGGAGAAATGTTTCTCTTAAGATGATGATTTCATGGTAAAAATATCAACATTACTTTTTACAGGGGTATCTGACTTATGCTTATCTCGCTAAACTCTTTGCATCGAGGAGACATCCACAATATTTTAATAAGTGACGAGGAAATTTTTCCCAAAGAAATCATTACAAAAAAGGTCCATAATCCAAGAAATATTATTTGGTGTGTAGTAGGATCATTTGGCATTATTGGTTATTTTTTTAAAGATGGAAATAACCCTCTTCTAACTAAGACGTCCGAGCCTTACGTAAATATGCTAAAAACGTTTGTTATTCCCAATTTGAAAAAAATAAAAATACGTAATAATGCGTTCTTATTCCAGCAGGATAAAGCAACAGCACATAACGCCAGAGTGTTACGAGAAGTGTTTAGTGAGCGACGCATGGTACCATTTGGGAATTTAAATTGGACTTCGAGGTACTCGGATTTAGTAGCACCAGACTTCTTTCTGGGGGCTATTTAAAGGTAAAGGTTTTTGCATAATACAGAAAACCCTGTATTATTTAACATTTCTAAATAACTACATTAATAACCGAGGCTCCTAAAGAGAAAACTTACTTAAGTTATTAATTAATTATTATTTGACTCAACAAAAAATTACCTTTTTTAATTAGAATGGATGTTCCTATTTTTTGTATATTTGCCCCATTTTAATTTGTTTACTTGGTTAAATTAATTTACCTTTTAACACGTTTTTACCATTATTGATAATGGCCTCAGATCTATTCTCTGGTGAATAAAACTTTATTGTGAAAACAAAAGATTGAGTAAAATATTAGGTAGGACCAAATATTTTGTTGTTCGACAAGAAGAATACGAGTCTTTGGTTTTAAATCAAATGTATTATTTCCTAAACTTGAAGAAACTTGTTTCAGTTATCTTTTAATTTTCACAATAATATTTTTTAATACATTACTAGGCGCATTTCATTATATTACGTGGTTGTTATCGAATGCGCGTTGATAGATTTTTTACTTCTGAAATTTTATTTTAAATGTATGTTTAATGTAAAAAAAAAATCCAAAAAAACGTATTTTTTGTAAACAGAAGATTTCGCACGTCTTTTAAAAACCCTACCTTTTATACACTAACCTATATTATTTTATTTAAATTTTCCACACTACAAAATTCAAGGACCATACATAATGCATAGAAAGACTCCTTATTTATAGAAACCTAGATTTATAGCCAGTTTAGGTTCCGAGGACTCGCCTAACAAGTTTAAAATATAGCCTAGTCCGTGGACCTTTTATCTACCTGAGGGATATATCTGCGGCCATTAATATTGGATGAGGGTAAAAATGTGTAAAAAGATAAATAGAATAAGCCAAGTAAACAGGAAGACATGGGGTGAATATACAAAAAAGAGAGGCAACCTTTGGAATGATGAAAGAGTGATTTTATGTTGGGTCAAATAGATGATGAAGTAAAAATGGGTGGCTTGTCAATAATATGTAGTAAAACCAAGTGTTTTTTTATAGGTATTTTGGCTTTTTCTAATTTAGCAATTTCAATATTTATTTTTTTACGACCATGCATATTTTCCTACTTTCGTGCAGGTATTTAAGTTCGAAAAGTAAACTGCTCAACAAAAATATCGTACCATTTAATTTTTAGACCCATTTTCAAACTGCTGTAACTTTTTTTAAAATTAACTTTTTTAAATATCTCAAACGAAGTTTAAAACCGCGTTTCTTCCACTTTGAGCTGTATTGCATTTAGTTTTAGTAAGATGAATATTATTATGATGTACAGGGTGATCAATAGAGTGTGCAAAAACGAAAAATTCTCTGGCTTGCGATACACTTCTAAACGTCAAATTTTGGTAATCAATTCTTTAAAAGCTATAACTGGAAAATGGATTGACGGATTTCAACTAGTGTTTCCTATTTGGAAAGCTCATTTCATGTAGATTTTTTATGTCCTAAGCATAAGCACTTTTCGATAGGTTATAATTTTATGAGTATTTGGGGTCAACATATACCAAAAATGTAGCTGATTTAGAAACCCTAAATATAGGGCAAATTATTTAACGCCAAAGGGACCATATGTGTGTGTTTTATTTTACAAATGGCCAAGTTGAAGTTTGTGTCAATATCTCGAAACGATTTCTACCGTTAATGGATTTATGTTGTTAAAGTTCCTGTAAACTTATTCAGCAAAAATGTGTCGTTATTATGGCATTAGGTCTAAATGGTAGGAATTTTAACCACGTCTTAAAGTTTTAAACATTTTTAAACATAAATTAGGGTATTTGGGGTTGTACAACATGATATACGGAGGGATCAACAAAGTGCTTTCAAAAAATTTAAATGTTTAATTTTGTGCTATTTTGGATAGTAAAATGTTTTACTTATTAGAATAATATTGTTTTTTCGATATTCCTAGGCGTTAATGCAAGTCTTTAATGGTAAAATCCTAGATGAATGTAAATTTAGGATTTCCTAGTAATCCATTTTACACATGTTTTATTAAACGTTAAAAAATAAAACATTCTCATTAGATGAAGTGTTTTTATAAATCTTAATTGCGTAAAATTACATTTAATAAACAATATTAAAAACATTAATAATAACGGATAAAATAATAAATAAATAATAGGCACTTTGTTGATCACTTCGTATATCATGGTGTACAACAAAACTTTAAGACGTTGTTGGAATTCCTACCATTCAGACCTAATGCCATAATAACTTCGCATTTTTGCTAAATAAGTTTACAGGCACTTTAACAGCATAAATCGATTAACGGTAAAAATCGTTTCGAGATATTGACACAAACTACAACTTGGCCATTTTTAAAATAAAACACACACATATGGTCTCTATGGCGTTTAATAATTTACCTTATATTTAGGATTTCTAAATCTGCAACGTTTTTGGTATTTGTTGACTCCGAATACTCATAAAATTATAACCTATCGAAAAATCTACATGAAATGAGCTTTCCGAATATGAAACACTCGTTGACATCTGTCAATCCATTTTCCAGTTATAGCTTTTTAAAGAATTGATTACCAAAATTTGACGTTTAGAAGTGTATCGCAAGCCAGAGGTCTTCAATTCAAAAACTGGCATAAACGTCTAGAGATATTGGTATGACCTTGGTAACAATCCATATTATAACGACCAAAAAAATTACCACTGAAATGGGACACACTCGAATTTTTTGTTTTTTTGCAGCACTCTATTGATCACCCTGTACATCATGTTAATATTCATCCTACCAAAACTAAATGCAATACAGCTTAAAGTGGAAGATACGCGGTTTTAAACTTTGTTTTAGATATTCAAAAAAGTTAATTTTTAAAAAAGTTACAGCAGTTTGAAAATGGGTCTAAAAATTAAATGGCAGTTTATAACTATCTATAATTGAAACCTACTGTATCGGATAATAAATTGGAGCACACACCTCAAATTTTTTTTCCAAATATTCCTTTTTTTACACAAAATAATTATTTAGTTTTCGACATCTCGTTTCGTACACCAAAAACTAAGGTAGGTTCCTGCCTCTGATGGTTCATAAAATATGGTAAAATGAATTAAAAGTAATTTTATTTCCTAATATCAAAATATTTATTGTTTAGATATAAAATGCAGAATTATTAAATATTTATTTGAATAAGAGTGATAATAAAATAATTTAATAATAATACATGTTTTAACTATCTACCTAAGCGGAAAAGTTTACTGTTCCTATTTTTAGTGATTTATCACGTCTGAACTATAATTAAAGAAAATAAAAAGCCGCTTTAACTAACCAGAACCAACCATGACCGACCAGAACTAAGGGCTTTTGAATTTGTCTAAATTATCCCTATTTTTGATTAGGCCATGGCAGAATTGCGTCCTAAACGGAAAAGTTTACTGTTCCTACTTTTAGTGATTTATCACTGGTGGAGAAAAATCCAATGTAGGGAAAAAAAGCTTTTGAAAAAAAAATAACGCATCCAACCCAGTCAGTTTTTGGCTCAAATTAAACCTATAGGATACCACCTTGTAATACCAATAATTGGATGGCAAAATGGAACATGGCGTTTCCCATATCGCGGTCAAAAATTCAGTATTCAATATGTACCAAATTTGGTATATGGAGGTTTTTGGGGTCGCTGATCACGAATTTGGGGTTGGTTTTACAAGATTTAATATAGAGAATGCAAGATGAAGAACAAAATTTAGAAAAAAAAACGATTTTTCTGAAATTTGGTATATAGGGGTTACGAATCCCAGGTCAAATTTACAAATTTAAGATGGCGGATTTAAGAAAGCAGACAAAATCTTTTTTATTCAACCAATAAATTTATATTATATTTTATATAAAATTTATTATTCAGAGGTTTGTGTGGTCGTTAATTACAAATTTGCGCTTAGATTTTTTAAATTTTAAGTAATACATTAAAGTTGGCAAATTTATTTTACATTTTGGATCTGTTATATTTAATTGTCAATCTGACTTCGTGTTCATAACTAGCAACTTCAAAACTCCCATATACCAAATTTCATGAAAATTAATTTTTAAAAATTTCTTTTGCCTTTTTAAATTTTTTAAATCCAACCCCGGATTCTTAACCAGCGACCCCAAAAACCCAGACCAAGCAAATAAAAATACAACTTTTTTGTCCCTTGATATGTTTTCCATCTGGCTATACCCTGTAGCCTACTAGGCTACAGGGCATTTAAGATAATAACAAAAAACCTTTTTTTAAATTAAAATACTGTCTTTTAAAAACTATGCATTTTTGAATACATATTTATGAAAACTTTTTTTTAATATAATTCAATCAGAAAACTCTTCCTGAACTGGCCGTGCAATTTTTGACCACCTTGTATAATTTTTAAGGCTTTTTTATTTTTTAAGGAAATATGTGTTTCACCAGTTTTTCACTTTTTTCGGTAAGTTCCAGACACTAAACAGCTTCTTCTTGACTCAATAATTTGAAAATCACTGGATTGCTATCTTCGTAAGAAAACTATGTAAATCAGGGTAATGCAAACATACCAAAATGTTGACATTTTTATACTATTTTCAGGTGCAAAAGCTATTAATTCTCAAACGGTACAAAAATGTGCCCGTTGCTTAGTAACACATTAAATCCTAGGATTAAAAGTGCTACTTTTAATCCTAGGATTTAAAAAAAACGAATTTATTATTAAATCACGTCAAGAAATTTATATTATATATATATATATATATATATATATATATATATATATATATATATATATATATATATATATATATATATATATATATATATATATATATATATATATATATATATATATATATATATATACCGTTTATATTATAAGGTTAATTTCTTGGACGGTGATTTAATAATTTTTTTCGAAGTTCTTTTCTTGGGTTTTGCAGTCCTTGAAATTACAATGGAAAAAAGAAAAGTGTTTTTTTTTTTCAGAAAAATGTATTTTTTTATTGTTTTGACGTTTTGGCCTGATATTCCTAGTCTTTTCAAATAGTTTTAGTAGTAGTCTGCCACAATTTTTTTTCATAATTACTTTTAAGTTTACATTAAATCATAAGCACCTTATAATTAACATTTACATTTTACGTACAGGTGTATATCAAAAAAAAACAATTTAATTTTGAACACATATAAATAAACTAACGAAAACAGATACCCGCACGAGCCGAGGGACAGTCACATTTTTAAAATTTGGGTTTTTGTATAATGATTTTACTTTGGCAGGAATGCATTATCGTTTGATGTTGGTAAAAATGATGTTAAGTTATTTTTTAGAGAGGGTGTTAATTTCTTTTTTTATTTTAAATTTTTTGTTTAATTAAATTAAACGTTTTATTTAATTATAGAGCTATAAATTTTATTAAGTTGTCTAGTGTCAGTTTTTAGATTTATTGTGTTTTTGTTTTTTTGAATTTCAATCATTTCGTAAAATTCTCTTTTTTTGGTGTGGTTTTTACTTTTAATATTTTTACGTTATCAAAATCAAACCTGTGACTCGTCTCTGATGTATGATTTGTAAGGGCGGTTTTGTTTTTTTTGTCAAATTTATGTCCATTAATTCTATTTTTAATGTATTGGCTAGTCTGTCCTATGTACACCGAGTTACAGTTATAGCATGGAATTTCATATACGACGTTACTTTTTATCTTTAGGTATTTTAGTTTTTAGCTTTGAGAAATTGGATTTAAGAAGATTATGTGCTTTATGACATACTGTGATTTTTTCATGTTTAAATATATTTTGTAGATTTTGTGACAAATCTGGAATATATGGAAGAGTAAGGTAGGTTTTTGTTTTATTTTCCTGCTTTTTTGATCCCTGACTTGTTTTATTGTAAAATCTATGAATTCGTTTTTTAAAAATTGATTCAATTAAATTATTTGGGTAATTATTCGTTTTTAGCGCTTCTTTTGCCTTTCTTAATGCATCGACTCTGTATTCAGGATCAGTTAGTTAGTAGTAAGTATCTAGAGGACCAAGTTTCTTTTGTGAACCATTCGGTTTTGATATGGTTTTGTGTATGATACAGTGTAAGATCTAAAAAGTTTATTTTATTTTGTTTTTCGATTTCAATAGTAAATTGTAGTCTGTTGTGATAGCTGTTAAATAGTTTTAATATATTTTCATGTTCGTTTGTAGGTATTGCCGTTGTACAATTGTCTATATATCTATGAAAAAATGGAATATTAAAGTTTAATTTGTTTATTATTGTTTCTTCGAGGTCCTCTAGAACGATTTGTGCGATGACGCTAGAAATCGCAGCACCCATTGCGCAGCCTTCAATTTGTTTATAAAAGGTTTTGTTGTATAAAAAATATGTTGAATTTAATGTCAACTCAATGGCATTTAAGAATTCATTCATGGGTATATCAGGTATTTTTAATTTCGTTCCATTTTTTATTAAAATTTGTTTTGCTAATTCTATAGGAATATTTGTGTAAAGTGATATTACATCTAGTGAGATTAATGTATAGTCTTCAGGTATCACGATATTTTTATTTTGTTTTTAAAATCCCAAGAGTCTTTTATGTAGTATTGGTTTTTATTTATTACTTTTTGCAATATGTTTTTTAAAAATTTTAAAAGTTTTTTGAATGGTGACTGTATCCATTATACGATGGGGCGTAAAGGAATATCTTTTTTATGTAGTTTAGGCAACCCATAAATTCTTGGAGATAACGAATTATGTATTTTAAGATCTTTGAAGTTTTTGAGAAATGTAAGCTTTATTTTCCCATTGAGTGACTATTTCATTGTTTTTCTTTTGGTAAATGATTGTAGGGTCACTAATGATTTTTTTGTAGGTAGTAATATCTGACAGTAGGCTTTCCATTTTATTATTATATTCTGTAGAGTACATTATGACAGTTTTATTGGATTTATCTGGTTTCAATATGGCTACCTCAGGGTGCTGTTTTAAAAAATGTTTTGTTTCGATAATTTTATTGTTTAATGTATTTTTATTTTTTTGGTTTTTGTGTTTATTAAAGTTATTTTTGTAATTAATTATGGTGTTATACATATAGTATTTTTTCTTTCAGTGTATAAACAATTATTGATTTATTTAGGATTTTTATTAAATATAAATAATATAAAGCAAATAAAATCAATTTTATCACTGTAATACGTCGAAAATTTAAAAATATTATCCCTAACGGAATAGAATTTTCAGACATTCACTGCCTCATAAATAATTAATTCTGACAGGTAGAAACGAGAATAAGATAGACAGATCAAAAATTCCAGAACGTACTTGAGGCAGTGATGTGTTCTGCTATATTTATGGGTCGCGAGTGGCTCGTAAAAATACGGCGTGTTTCTTTGTAGTACATGAGAATTTTAAATCTGTAACTGGGTTTTATAATTATACAGTGTGTTTGGAAAAACATACACAGAAAAAAACATATTATCAAATAGAGTATTTAGATATTTTTGTTTATATTTATTTAAATTGAGATTACCGATTCTTATTTGAAGAAAGCCACCTTAAAAGAAGTATTTCAAAATGATTAGTAAAATTATTTCATATCCTCAGAATATATTTTCACTTTAAAAATACAGTCTAAAGCTAAGACTTTCATGATTTTGGTTTGAACTTCTTTGTTCTTCAGTTTAAAATAACATATAATTTTACTTTGAATTTCAGTTACTTTTAAAATAAAAACTGGTCATTTACAATTAAAAAGACATATCCTTTAAAGAACGCGTCCTGTATGTTCAATTTGAAACATTTGGATTGCTCAATTTGAGAATATTTGCAATATAATCTAAATATAAAATTTTTGAAATTCGGAAATTTTCATTTCTAGAAAGTCCACCTACGATGTACCCCGATTGGCACCGGAAATTGGCGGTGCTTGGTTTGCCGTTCTTTCTTGGATTATAGGATTATAGATCAAGGTGGGGTATAGCGAAATTTAATCGGACTGTTCTAGTCCCGTTGCACGTTTTTGTTTGGGTGTTTGTACG
>JAHBCN010006173.1:0-50583 GCA_019359885.1 Listronotus oregonensis | reverse complement strand
TGCGGAAAGAGCTGTTCGAGAACATCCAGGTTTCATCGAGAAACACCCAAAGATGTTTTTTTCTCCTAAACCTTCATTTTCCATAAAACCTTTTAAAATTTTCCCCCAGCTTTGCACATTTGGTTTTTCCATTGCCGTTTTATAAATTTCATATATTGTTTTATTTGTCAGAACTGCCACTATACCCAAAAAAAATACATTCATAAATATATTTAAATCTTAAAAATTTAATCGGGGGATTTTTTTTAGATTATAATACTTAAAAACAAGTTATTTTACCTTTTGCAAGATCACTATTCTGATAGCATCATTTTTTAAAAAATATTTATTAGGTTATATTTTCTTACCTCCGACTCATCACAGCTCTGAAGGGGGTTTGGAAGCTTTCCAAACTGGAAATACAGTAATCATTGTGATTTATACATTAAAAAATATCTATTCTAGGGGTTTTTTTTTTAAAACCAAGTAAAATAAAAACTTGTCCAAATTAAAATAAATTATGAAATATAAAAAATGTCAAATAGTCCGCACAAAAAAAAAAAAACTGGGAAATTTAATTCACTAATTATTTAAAAAACACGAAATAACACACCCAAATACAAAAAAAAAAAAAAAAAATTAAACCCTTTTTAATCCATTACTTTTTTACGTCAATCAGCTGATTTTGACGTCGAGTCTAAAAATTTTTTTTTTTGAACATGTAACCAACACAAAAATGTTAGTTGGACAAACTTCAAATTTTTTTTTGGGATGGCTTTTTTTGCACTTTCTGGTCTATTTTCCAACCGCATCCCTGCGCCCGAATGATCAGGCATAGTAAATATTCACTATTTAAAAGGGTTTCCCGGGGGGACGACGGGCCCTTTTTTTTTCTTGATGAGCTGATGGTCTGATAGACGTTTGATACGGTGTTGAGGCTAAGATCATGGAGACTAAAGAAAGGTAGACCATTTCTGTTTACAAATATGCCCTCAAATTGGGTTAATTAAACGACGTTATGTTTCAGAGAAGCTTTTTTTAAATTTACTTTTATATTGCGGCAAGTTCCCATACCCACCGCCCCACCAGCCCCCTTTATTTAATCTTTGGGGGGCCAATTTTGGCCCAAAAGGTAAGATCGAAGAAATCTGACATTGTGTCTTAAGAACATTAAAATTTTGTTAACTTTACTTGACTTCTTTGTTTTAACAACTTTTTATGAGGTTTAAATTAGGTTCAAAAATGCTGCGTCTTCAAAATTTTTAAAACATGGTATTTTAATTAAAATATAAATTTTAATAAACAAAACAAAAACCCAAAAGGAAAACATTTGTCTTTCTTAATCTGTTTTAGAAACAACAACAAATTTAATTTTAGGACTTCTTATTGTTTTTATTTGAATTTTTTACCATTACCAACAACTTCCAAATTGTATACTTGTATACTACTTTTATAAAAAATACAGCAGAACAATACTTTTATCAAAGGTCTGTGCTACTTTTTACAAATCGGTTTGGGGAAATTTTTTTACACTAATTTGAACTAGTTTTAACCACTGCCATTACCATCAGTTTGGAACCTTGGCTATCATACCGGGGCACCTGTTTTTAACACTAAAAAAAAATATTGTAACCATAATATAATTGACCACTTAAAAATATAAAAATGTTGTTTTGTTTAATTAGGTTGGTAGGTTGGGTATTATTTTAAACAAAATAATAGTATTTTATTTAAAAATTCTAAATCTGTTCATTTTGGAATAGTTTAAAATAGTTGCATCTAAGGGTTTTTTAAAAATTTGTACTAAAAAGAAGGGATGATCATACCAAATATATACCAAATGCTATTGGCCTCATGTTAAAAAATTTTTTTTTGGAAATTTGCAAAAAAAAAAAAAAAAGAATCCAAGTTTTAAATGCGAATCCTCTATTTGTATTTTTGTCCCAAACTTTGCAAATAAATCCGCATTATTCTTGAAATTAGAGGCATCTGAAATATTTGCATGAAAAAATTTTTGAGTGAAAAAATTGGAACTGGCTCCGGTCTTTTAAAAACCACAGATAATTTTGCGAAATTTAATTTTTTTTGATAAAACTTGATCAAATTCACAAATAAATCAAATACAGAATTGAATATTGAACCTTAGATTTATCTCTGAGAGCGCTGAAAAAAAAACTTTTTGAACTTCCAAAATGAAAATTTTCTTTGCCAAATTGCTTCCTTTAAGACCAATAGTATCTGGAATTTTTTGGTATAGGTCCCAAGTCTCACTTTAAATAGGAAAAATTAAAAACCTACAGCCGCTACCAGTTTAAGATGCTTAAATACGCCTGAAGTAATTTAAGAAGATGTATATTAAAATGATTTGAAGGTTTGGAGGAAGAAGAAAGACCCTTTGTAGGCCGTAGATTCAACAGTTTAGAAACGAAGAAACGAAAAAAGTTAGCAGCCTGCCTTAAAGGAATGCATTAGAGTGAAACTTTAGGTTGCTTTTATAATAGAAGCTGTGAAAACAGCTAAAAAAGAAACAGCTCGCATACAGCTCATCGGTGAGTTAGAATATTAATATTCCTTGGATAAAATTAATATTGATAGATATGGAAACAGTGCAGTATGTGGGCTTTTTTGGGGTTTAAAGAAACGTATAAGTTAATGGGGATGAAAGCTGTGTGGGTTTATGTGGATTTATTTCAAATAACTTTAAAAAAAAGTAATAAAAAAAATTAGAATATACTATATTTTTTTACTTACATTCTTGGTGTGCACTGGCAACATAGGCCAAATCATCGTAATGAACTAGATCGTAACCGCCCATATTAGCTAATTCAGAATCTGAATATCCCAAGAGAAGTTTACCCCTAAAAATAAAAAAAAAAAAAATCTAAAAATAGGTAATATATATTGCTCATTTATAACACAGCCTCACCTGAAAGATTTGACCAGGTATCATCATGTTTTTGGAGTCGCCGAATCCGAATCTGAAGTCATTTTGACCCCATCAGGTCAGGGTCAAAGGTTTTTAAGGTCAAATTGCAACCAAATTTGATGGAGTCAAACTGACCACAAATTTGGGGATTCAGGGACTTCAAAAACATAAGTATACAATCTTCAAATTTGATTGCGATTAATTTTGCGGATTTTCCTTTTTAAAAATGACCTTTTTCTAAGCCGTTCTGAAAGACTTGAACTGGTATTTTATGTTTTTAGGGCCCCCGAACCCAAAACCCGGGTTTAAAATTTGCCCCTTTTAAGGAATCAAGGGTTTTTTGGGTCAAATCTAAAAAAATTAATTAAACCCAAAATTTGAAGAGTGTATACTTATGTTTTAAGGTCGCTAAATATGAATGCGTGGTCAGTTTGACCCCATCGGGTCATGGTCAAGAGATATTGCAAGGTTAAATCAAAAAAATTATAATTTTACAGATTTGACCTCAAATTTGTACTCAACGACCAAAAAAACATAAGTATACACTTATCAAATTTGGTTAGGATTAATTTTGCAGATTTGTTTTAAAAAATGCCCTTGACCCTGACCTGATGGGGAAAAACCGACCCGGAATCAGATTCAGCGACTTCAAAAACATAAAGATCTCATGGTCAAGTCTTTTGAACTTTAATTTTTTTTTTATTGGGCTGCGTAATTTTGCAGATTTGACCTTAAAATGCGCTTATTGTCATAGTCCAAGGGTGACCCTTGTTAAAGGGAGATGAACCAGAATAAGCACAAAAATACACCTTATTACTTTTTGGGTATTAGACAAATAATAAACCAACGATCTGGCGACCTGCAACTTGTCCGTTTTTTTTTTTAATAAATTATTTTTTTAATTTTTTGTAAAAATGATGTATAAGACATAAGAAACTTTTTTTTCTATTCGAAGGTGTTTTAATCAGAAGAATAAAAAAATTTAAGTCTGGCACCCCTATTTTTGACGCAACCATTTGCCAGACCCCCCTCAAAGGATTTATTGCAATAATAAAGTTTCTATATAAGGTAAAAAAAAAACAACTCATAAAAACCATTCTATTTTTCTTATTTGATGGAAAAATTAATTAGCATAGATATTCATAATCATAACTTAAAATCACAAGCTTCACAATGTGACGTATTTGACAGAATAATAATTTAAGGGCAATGTTAAAAACAAAAAAAACCCCGAGCTTAGCAACAAAAGACTTTTTTAATCGTGGTCTGACAGAATTTTGGTCAAGTAATAATGTGCCGGGGAAAATTTTATTAAAAAAAAAGGGAAAAAAAAAAAACAATTTTGACGTTAAATTATTATATATATATATATATATATATATATATATAATATTTTTTTTTTTTCCCTCATATGTTAAAGTTCTCAAAAAGAGGAGGAATTTTTTTTCAAAATTACAGTTTATATTATTGACTAAACGTTTTTTTATTCTGTTAGTATTTTGGGGGGGAAAACCCCCGAGTGTTAAAAAAAATTACCGATAATTTTTATGAAAAACTTTTATCTATAATTCCACGCGTTCGAAGACCGGGTGGAATTTGTATAACAAGCTTAAATGAAAATTATCTGGTTAATTTTTATATTAGAATAGAGAAATATGGGAGTATCATACAATATTCAATTTCATGCAACATAATTAAAACTATAATTGAAATCGTTTTTTAAATTACTTTATCTATTTCTTTATCGTGTACATGACCAAATCGACTCATTTGGACTGATTTTGACGTTTCTGATAGACAATACAAACAAACAGCTTCGCTTGATCTGTGTTTGTCTGGAAAAAAAACCACGTTGATAGGCAACGTGAAATTTCCGCTGTTTTTTTTTATTTTTAACATCTTATGGGAAAATTTATGCATGAGTGAAATATTCTGTTAAATAAAATATTTAAATTTACTTGATTCGAGTTCTTTATTAATTCGGAAAATATTCAAATAAATTATACTCGTGCAAAAAAAATAACCAAATAATTTTTTCACTCAACGTGTTTTTTTTACAAATTGAATCATTTTTTTTTTAAATTTTGTTGCCCTCCTTCTGTGGAATCGGGTTTTTTTGGAAAATATAAAAACAACCTCTTGCAATTATAAAAAACACTTTTTTTATTCAAAAATTATTATTTATAATTTTGATCACATTGTGAATTCCCCCCAAAATGTATCATTGCAAAAAATTTTGGGCTGGTCTGGCTAATAGTTATGTCAAGAATAGGGGTGTCAGACCTAATTTTTTATATTCACTTATCAAACCTTCTTTGAATAGTAAAACATTGTACTTGGGTCTGTTACAAAAACTTGGAAAAAACATTAAAAAAAAAAAAAATTTGACAAGTTACAGATCGCCAGAACGTTGGTTTATTACTTGTCAATATGCAAAAAGTAATAAAGGTAATTTTTGTACTTATTCTGGTTCACTCCCTTTACGACGGTCGTCGCTTAATAACAATATTTACAAAATTTGCAGATCTGTTTGTTAAGCCCTATTTGTACCATGAACTGGTACTGGTAAAATGATGTTGGGTTAATTCTCTCATTACCTATGATTTAGTGTGCGAATTACCTTGATCCATGGAAACCAATGCTAAATCCAACTTATGTTTACTTTTAAACATAACTTCTTTTTGCGGTATTTCCAACAAAGATGGCGGCCCAAAAGGTGTACATATTGCAAATAGCCCTAACGGAGGTTCTTCTGATTTTGGGTTTTTTCCGGAAAAGAACTTTTACTCTTCCTCGAATGCCCAAATTTCCCCTGAAAACAATACAAAGATACTTTTAAACAATAATCAAATAAACACTTATTTTCATTTAGTTAATAAAAGTTATTTAGAAATTTAAACTTTTGTAAAATTTACGACTATACACGGTCAAATTTTTGGAGCTGACTCCTCATTAAATAATATAAAAAAGTTTTTGAATAGGGGTCCGAAAATGAAAGTTTTAGTGATTTATTTTAACTTACCAGAAAACCGGAAGTATTGTCTAGTAAACATCGGAAGCGCACGGTGAAACTCCTCTCCAAAAGATGAGTATTTTCTGGTAACAAAACGTCCTGAAGACCGATATTCGCGGGTTCGGGCGATAAAAAAGAATTCCACATAAATTTGTCTTTGCAGTTCTTTCTTTGTTTCAGAATGAAAAAATTCATAACGATTGGTGCACTATATCGGACTGAAAGTAATAAAATCTATTTTTTAATATAGATATTAATAACTTTTTGTTTTTGTCGTGCTGTATTTATACGGTTCTATACAGGATTTCAAAGAAGTCTGTAATTAGATGCTTAATATGATAACTTTTTAAGGACTACCCAGATATTATTAAAACATAAAGTATTAGCCCGCTTACTACAAAATTAATAAGCAGGACACTTTAGACTATACAGCCATTTTTAATGTTACTTTTCAAACATGAAGTTTCGATAAACAGTTTTTGAAATGTCAAATGTAATAATTAAATTTAATTTTTTTGGGCTAAAAGATTTTAAATATATTTAAATTTTTAAAAATATTAAGTTTTATTTACAGAAAAAAACTAAGCCTATTTCTCGCATTCTTGATATGTGATCAATAAAGGACATTCGGCCTTTTCTAAAATAGAATTTCGGTAAAATTTCACCACTTAATGCTACTTTAGACTTAAAATTAAGTTTTATTATAACACATTCATACATCATGCAACAACCGTTTTTTGTTTTTCTATTTTTTACACGTGCTACCTTTGGCAACAATAAAAAAAGAAAAGGTAAGATCTCATCTGATATTATGAGCGAAAGTAAAGAAAAAAAAGGGCTTGTTATATACTTGCTTCCATCAATAAATGTTTAAAATTTGTTACTATTTTTAAAGTAAACTTAGCTAAATTTTTTCTTATTAATTTAAGTCTTGGATAAATTTATATTTCTCAGGGGCAAGACATCGATATTTATAAAACTGGAAACAACAAAAAGTTTATTACATGCGATTATTTACCTTGAAATCCCAAATAACCTTCTATACTGGGTTAAAAAATATTTCCTTCGCAAGTAAGTATCATTAGGAAGCCACTGGGGTGCCTACAAAAAATAAACCATTTTATTTTTTATAGGACTTTGTAAATGTGTCCTAATGGAAATATCAAGTTTCGTGAAAAATCTTGGGACAGATTTATAATTATAATTAAAGTTTTTTTTTTTAATACTTTTACATATAACCTAAATATAGATAATGGATTTTGTCAAATATAATAATTATTTTAATAATAATTTAAGGGTTCAGGCAAGTGTTTAAAAGTAATAATATTTATTTAAGTTTAAAAGTAAAGAAAATATACGAATTTATAAAGATATAAAAAACGAAATAGGTTAATATCACTTTTCAAACGGTTGTGGTACAAAAAAAACCTAATGTCTGTGGTTTAATGTTTTCTAAAAATTATCATTATATTTATTTTATGATATAATTTTCGAAATAAAATACAAAAATGTATTGTCATTTATACAGTGTGTTTCTTTAGGAACTTTGTACAAATAAATAATTGTATGTCATATATTACTATATTGTAAGAGTTTAAAAGATAATTTCAATAGTTTAAATTACTTCATTAAAAGTTGTTTGCAAGCAGTTAAAAAATATTTTTCTAAATATTTGGATAAGTTTAAATAATTTTTACCCGACGTATATGGCGCCATTTTAACTAGCCGTTATATGTCTTTTATAAAATATGTCCTTGTTTAAAAAGACCAACTATGCAAAAAAAGGTAAATTACAGATTTTCACCTTTAAAAACAGTTGTACTTACCTGTAGAAACATTTCTCCATCCAATGGCGTGTGGTCAAAGGCGGTGAGCTCACGTGTTCTGTGGAGTCCAACGGGATCATCTTTATCTTTGTGCATAACCACTGAAATAAAAAAATATATATTTTTTTATTAAGATGAGAGAAAAATATTTTTACGCAAAAAATATTTATAGTGAAATAGTGGAATGAATGAAAAATTTAAAGGGGTTAGTTACACCACCTTAAAATTTTCAAAAATTCGATTTTTTTTTGCTAAATAAATTATTGATACTTTTAAGACTATGTTAAGCAATTAATATTTTCGAAATTTAAATTATTTTTGAAGTTATAGCAATTAAAATTAAGCGCGTCAGGTAGCCGTTAACGTCGAGTTTTTTTTCTTTCGCGTTTTCTTAGAATCACTTTTTTTAAACTGGTGTACACGATATCTTAAAATTTACTGAAATTTGCACCACTTATTCTTTATAATATTATCCACAATGTGATGTAGGATTTTTTAATTGGATTCCCCATTCAAAAGTTATACATATTTTAAACTTAAAATTTTAATGGAATTATGAGCCTTTTTGGTCATTTCAATTAGAAAAAAAATTATCCTGTGTACACCGTCCGCAAAAATTTTAAAGAGGGTCCTTGTGAGCTACTCATATCTCCGACATTTTGTTTTTTTTTAAATATCTAAAATTTTTTATTAATTACTTATATGTATACGTAAAATCAAGAATAGTTCATATTTTTAATGACCGACTCAAAAAAAAGTTTTCCTTTCCCTCCCTCTTCAACCCTCTCCAGCCTTAGCTAAATTTTAAAAATTTAAATTAAATTTTTGGAATTTTTATTCCTGCAGTATCAATAAAATATTTTTTTTCTAAAAGATATCATTTTTTAATTATTATAAAAAATTATAATCATTTTTTATTATATTTATTATGAAAAAAGTTTAAATTTTAGCTAAGGCTAGAGCGGGTTAAAGAGAAAAAGGAAAGAGGGAGTTAAAATTAAAAAAAATTGCAATTAAAATGTTTAATATAGATTTTTCAAGTTTGAAAACTAAAAACAGGCCTTTGAAAATTAAATTTCGCGCAATTTTCCGTCCGCCATTTTGAAATTTTCCACTTTTCCCGTCAGATTCGTAATCACCATCCCCGAAAACCCCGGAGTAAGAAAATTTTTCGAGATTGTAACTTATTTAATGCTTTTATTAAATTTTTATATCTTTTGAATGCATACTATGCTCTTTAAATGCATCCATAGATTAAAAAGTGCATATAAGGGTTTTAAAATGACTATAATTACGTTACAGGAGCTTGGGTGATAATAAAATATTACATTTTTATGGGTACTTACAAATTTTTATAATTTACATTAAAAAAAAACGAAAAAAAACGTAAAAACAGCGAAAAAACATGCAACAATTTTTAAGTGGAAGCGTCATGATTTTCGGATTCAGCACCCCTCATATATACTTTTTAATCAAATAAAATTTGATGGACGCGTTACTACGCGAAAATCGTATTTCTTTTTCTATTTCTAATGGCCTATAACAGTCTTTCTCAAAGTGGGCGATAACGCCCCCTTGTGGGCGCTGGAGGCCTAGAGGGGGGCGGTAAGGGGCCAAGACAAAATTGGGGGGCGCTGATGTAGTTTAAGGGGGCGATGGGCGATTTGTAGCTTTAGTTACTTCATATTATATTAAAATTCACTGAAATTAAAATCCTCCTACTACACAACATCCATTTATTGGTTCAATTTATATCCTATTTTATTGTATAACTATTAACTAAAAATATATTCAATATTTATGATTTTTAATGCCTTCACAACGCTTTTTATATCTTAAGATATTTAGTGATAGGTATTAAACCCTGAAAAATATTCGTGTCTTTAAGTGTCGCAGGTGAGGTCCCCACCTCCAAAGACACATATTAAAAATGGGTATATCTCTTGTTGCGACCAAGCTGAGCTGAATAGGAAAAAGATACTCTTAATATAGAAAAGAATTATGATTATTGCTCAATATTAATTATTGATACTATTAAATAAAAAATATTCCTAATATTGTAAAGCTGCATTATTATTGCTTTCTCTCTCTCTGGTAAGACAAGTCTCGTTTAGAATATAGCTTTAATTAAACTCCAGGCGAGACCTATAAGTTATTGAGGTTTTTTAAGGTTAAAAAAAATGGAGGGCGCTATAAAATAACTGATTTTAAAAGGAGGCGTTAGGCGAAATAAGTTTGGGAACCTCTGGCCTATAAGATATGTGTTGAGACAAGTGGTCAGTTCTGCTAAATAAACATAATTTCTTTGTTTGATAAAAACCAGACAATATGTCTTATACCTTACATTTCATAACAAACTACGCTTTTGTTCACGTATAACCAGTTGTATCACTCTATACACGATCCCGTTGAAATTATCGAACCAATGGGGCACAATATAATAATAAGAGGGTAGTCGTAACTGCCTCTGTAATACGATCCGTATCTTGGAGTTTACACAAATGAGGCGGGGCTGAATGTCTAATCCTCATGACAGTTCAGATACATCGGCAGTGATAACAGTATAGAAAACTAATTTTAGGTGTTGTTTTTTACGATATTTTTTAAAAATTTATATATCAAATAAAAATTAATATGGCTATTTTTTTAAGTGTTTAAAGTGTATGGAAAGCCAAATAATAAAAAAATATATTTAAGGTCCAAATTCTTTAATAGGCTTATTTCTATTTTGGTTTTATTGTTTATTTTTACATTGCATGGTTTTGATCATTTTTTTTTTATATATATATATATATATATATATATATATATATATATATATATATATATATATATATATATATATATATATATATATATATATATATATATATATATATATATACCGTGTTCAAAATTAAGTCGGCACTATTGCTAACTTTTTTATTATAAGAGATACAAGTTAGGTTAAATTAGCAAAGTTGTGTACATTTTTACGCTGATTACAATAACGATAATAAAAAAAACAAAAGATAACATGTGTATCCGCCATGGTGTTTTAGTGACAACTAGTAAATCATAAGGCAACAGTTCATTTGTGCTACTGTTGTTTAAAATGTTGTCATTTGGAGAAGTTTGATATGATAGAATCCTACATAATTTGCCAAAAAAATGGCATCAGGCTTTAGAGTCGAACTATTTTCAGAAAGAAATATGCCAAACAGAAATATTTTTAACTCCTTTATCGAAAGTTTCAATCAAACAAAAGTGTTTCTTAAGCGTAGAAATTAGAAAACCTTTATAATTAATCAACAAACAGAAATTGATGTTTTGGCATATTTTAAACTTTATCGTGAAAATTCCACAAGACACTGTCGTTGATCTATGCTAAGAAACCATTAATAAAATTAAAAAAAAAACAGAATTATGTACCCCACAAATACAGACCCACACAAACTTTGTTGCCAGGTGATTACAAAAGGCGTATAAACTTTTGCCAATGGTTTGTTAATGCTGCTATAGAAAATCCAAACTTTTTACGATTAATTCTTTAAAGCAATAATACTAATTTTAGTAATAGAGGCAGGTTTAACCGAAAGAACCAACATTATTGGAGCATTGCAATCTCCTGCGCCATCATCCTTTCAATCCACAAAGATGTTTTTGCTTAAATGTATAGCGCTGCCTCATTGGATTAAAAATTGTTGGACCTGTGTTTTATAAAGGATCTTTAACAGGCAAACAATATTTGAATTTACTACGAAATGTGTTGGAGGATTTTTTGGATGATGCCAATATAGTTCTTATTACCATAATGTAGTTTATTAATGTTACTTAGTTATGTGTTATTATTAAAAAAAAAAAACTGAAACTACGATGTTTATTATTTACCCAAGGAATTAGAAGGTTTGACAAATCATATCCTTTATGGCGGACTTTATTTAAATTTAGTTTCTGTCATAGCGTACTACGATATAATTCCATGGCTACCTGCGTCCAGTTACGGAAAATGCATTTGAATTGAAATAACTCTGCTATTTATCATCTTAGAAAAAAAATGTTAATTACTAATTGTATAGAAAATTACATTCTCTATCGAATTAACGTAACAAATACAGGGTGTTGCATTTAAAAAAAGTA
The DNA here is from genome assembly GCA_019359885.1 of Listronotus oregonensis. Taxonomy (NCBI): domain Eukaryota; kingdom Metazoa; phylum Arthropoda; class Insecta; order Coleoptera; family Curculionidae; genus Listronotus; species Listronotus oregonensis. Next base: position 38,720 of record JAHBCN010006173.1, on the reverse strand, counting down.
TATTTTTGTGAATAACTTGTAAATTTGATGTTCATTTGTTTTTCTATATCGTCACGGAAAATGCATTTGAATTAAATAACTCGTATTTATCACTTGAAAAATTTTTAATTACTAATTTATAAAATTAATTCTCTATTAATTAAGTAACAAATAAGGTGTTGCATTTAAAAAATATATTTTTGTGAATAACTTGTAAATTTAGATGTTCATTTGTTTTTTATTTTGTCATTTTATACGAAAATGTACACAACTTTCTAATTTAATTATTGTATCTTTATATTTAAAAAATTAAAAAATAGTGTACTAATTTGAACATATATATATATATATATATATATATATATATATATATATATATATATATATATATATATATATATATATATATATATATATATATATATATATATATATATATATTTTTCACCGCCCCCACCACCTTTATTATTTGTTCCATATGACGCACATGTTGCGGTAGAAAGATGGGTCTGATCAATTTTGCTATTAAACATTAATTTTTATATTTAATGTAATAAATATTGGTCAGGCATTTTTTTAAGTTGTGAAAAATTAGCCTCCGCTCTCCAATGAATCAAGTAACAAATAATAGATGTCTATTAGACTCTTGTTTGATTGGACTTTCTAGGGTAGATCGTACGACGGTAAACATGATGTTGTGGATGGTTGGATTTTAATGTTAGGAATTTTAATTTTTTGTATATTGTGGTTGTTGTTTTTTCTGTTGTGTTTTTTCAATTTGTTTTATAAAAAGAAGTAAATAATAAGTACCAAAAGTAGTAAAAAAATCCGCAAAAAAAAAATAGTTTGGAAGTTCCAAGCCGAAAAAGATCATATATGTCAAAATTTTATCGGATCAAAACCGGAATATTTTGAATTCATTTTTGCAAGGCATAAACGACTGTGGATTTATATTTCTAATTGAAGGTTTTGGATCAGATGAAACCTATATCTGATCGACCTTAGCAGTTCCAAAGTATTAATTGTTTTACAATTTTGGTTCTTAAACGCCCTGTTTACTCCGCTTAATATATTCTTCTTTCTTCCCTGAGAGCCGTCTAGATTTGCTACTGGAGGCAGCGCAGCCTCTTGGGCTTTTTGTGCCTTATCTCCCATTATCTTTTATACCAATCCTCCCATTAGTCTTGTTCTTTCTGCAAGTCTGTATAACCTTGAAACTGGTTGGATGATATATTCCTGTGGGCTCATTTTCGGTTGCCCAAATAATGCCCGTCTTTTGTGATTCAACGCTTCACATTCGCACAGGATATGTTAGGCTGTTTCTTCCTCCTCGTCGCACGTTATGCAACTTGAGTCTCCATTGTATGAGCCTATCTTGTGTAGGTGTCCTCTTAGGTTACTTTTACTTATTACCATGACAAGTAGAGTACAGTTCTACTTGACATCCAAATTATTATTATCTTAACCTGATAACTAATTCGGCTTTATTTCCTCCTTGAGGACGACCATGGCACTTCAACCATCGTTGTAACTGAACACAGTTGTGAGCTTCTACGGTAGGATGCACTAATGAAGCACCATCAACTAATTTTTCATTTATTTGCACTTATATTAAAGGTGATAATGCTTGTTGCCCAGCCATACTTATAAAAAATACCGGAAACTTTCATACTGCTGTCTTTTTATCATGGAGGACGCGCTGCTTACGAAAAGCTGAAATGGAAATAAATCATCGTATATCTTTCAAGGATGGGAAAGAGACAAGAAAAAGACTTTTATTTATGCAAAGCCTATTAATTATAAAATCCAAATTAATTTCTTAAACTTAAATGCCGGTTGAACTTAAACAAAACAAGACCAATATAATTAATTAGTATTTAAACAGTTGCGACAGTATTCGTGACTGTGCGAAATTAAGCTGGGGAGCAGCCACAGGCTTACTTTTTGTGGGCCCCAAAAAAAATTTTTTTTTTTTTTTTTTTTTTTTTAACCAAAAGGGCCCAAAAAACCCCCGGGGAAAAAAAACCCCTTTTTTTTCCTTTTTTAACCCCCCAAAAAATTTTTTTAATTTTTAAAAAAAATTTTTTTTGGGGTTAAAAAAAAAATTTTCCTTTTTTTTTTTTTTTTTTTTTTTTTAAAAAATTTTTTTTTGGGAAAAAAAAAAAAAAAAATTTTTTCCCCCAAAAAATTTTTTTTTTTTTTAAAAAAAAAGGGGGGGAAAAATTTTTTTAAAAAAGGGGGGAAAAGGGGGAAAAATTTTTTCCCAAAAGGGGGGGAATCCCAAAAAAAAAAAAAAAAAAAAAAAAAAAAAAAATTTTTCCCCCCCAAAAAAGGGGGGTTTTTTTTAAAAAAAATTCCCCAACCCCCCCATTTTGAAAAAAAAACCCCCAAAAAAAACCGGGAAAAAAGGGAAAAAGGGGAAAAAAAAATTTTTTTTAAAAAAAAACCAAAAAAAAAAAGAAAAAGGAAAAACCCCCTTTTTTTTTTTAAAATTAAAAAAATTTTTTTTTAAAATTTTTTAAAAAATTTTTTTTTTTTTTTAAAAAAATTTTTTTTTTTTTAAAAAAAAAGAAAACCAAAAAATTTTTTTTTTAAAAAAAATTTTCCCCCCCAAAAAAATTTTTAAAACCCCCAAAAACCCCCTTTTTTTGGGGTTTTTTAAAAAATTTTTTTTTTAAAAAAATTTTTTTTTTAAAAAAATATATATATATATATATATATATATATATATATATATATATATATATATATATATATATATTAATATGATTCTTTTTCTTGGGTTGTTAACTATAAGACTACTACTACTACTATTTGAAAAAGGCTAGGGAATTTCCAGCCGAAACGTCAAAACAATTAAAAAAATACATTTTTCTGGAAAAAAAACACTGTTCTTTTTTTCCATTGTAATTTAAAGGACTGCAAAACCCAAGAAAAAGAATTTTTAAAAATATTATTAAATCACAGTCCAAGAAATTAGCCTTATAAAATATATATACAGTGAGGCCATAAAGTCTGGAAAAGTACCTTTTTCAGGTAAACGAAGCACCTGAGTAAAAAACGCTCGGACATGTGGATTTAGTTTTTTGGTTTAAAATTTTTTGAAAGAAAAGAATTTATACAGGGTGTTTTAAAAACAGCAGGGCCGGTATCGACTTCATTTTTTTAAATGGCACCACCTGCATATTTTGACATTTTTGGATGTTACGGACAATTCTAGACACATTTCATGTACATTGTCCTATGCCTATCTTCAACTGTTTTTGAGTAATCAAGGTTTGAAAAGTAACATTTTTGGCACATTAATTGCTTGCAAAATTAAATCGGTCCGACACTTCGATTTTTCTACCTTACCTTTGGTACCTTAATTGTCATTTTGACTGTTGTTTTAGTGATCACTGTGTCAATTTGTGATATACTGTATGAGAACTAATCTTATTAGATATGCTTTCAGAACGAGAAAGAATCGAAATCCTTATGATTTTTGGCTGGGAAGATCGCCAAAGACATTTGGGTGAAGTCTGTGAAATTTTTAATTACGCCCATCTAGATCGGGAGCAAGCTATTACAGAATCTACAGTCCGCAAAATTGTTAAAAAATTCCGTGAACATGGTTGTGTAAAAGACCTTCCTAGAACAGGTAGGCCAAAACTAGATGACAATGTGAAATTAGATGTTTTACTTAATTATAACGAAAATTCACATTTACCTACAAGTCAAGTAGCATTAAATTTAGACATCAGTAAATCAATCGGTAAAAAATATTCTGAAACATGCAAAGTATCATCCATACAAAATAAGATTAATACACGAATTAAACGAAGACCACTATGACCGCCGACTCGAGTTTTGCGAAAATATGCAAGAGCGGTGCAACGAGGATCCATTTTTTTGTAGAAATATTTTATTTTCCGATGAAGCTACGTTTTTTCTTAATGGTAGTGTCAATCGACAAAACTGTAGGTATTTTTCAAAAGAGAATACTCATTGGGCTCAAGTGACTCACACGCAAATTAATGTTTGGGCTGGAATATTTCAAGACAGGATTATAGGCCCGTATTTTTTCAACGAAAACTTGACCGGCGAAATTTATCTGGATTTTTTGCAACTGGAGTTAATTCCTGCTTTGGCTCAACTGTATCCAGGTAATGAACCCAATTTACCCACTCCGACTATGTGGTTTCAACAAGAAGGCGCACCTCCTCACTACGCTGTACCTGTCCGGCAGTATCTCAATGAAATATTTCCTAACAGATGGATAGGACGTCGTCGCCCTGTCGAGTGGCCGGTCAGATCTGCAGATTTGACTCTCTTAGATTATTTTCTATGGGGATATTTAAAAAGCAAAGTTTATTTCAATAGGCCTCCCAATATCAATGCCTTAAAAAATCGTATAAGAGATAAAATTTGACAAATCCCATTTTCTTTTATTCGCAACGTACAACAAGAGTTCATCGATCGGTTAGAATACTGCCAAGAAGTGAACGGGCAACAGTTTCAGCATTTGTTACGTTAAAGTATGCCCCTTACTTGCTTGTTTACAAAGTGAAATAAATTATTTTTAATTGAATTTTCGTTTTTCTAAAATTATGGCATGTAACCTTGATTACTCGAAAACAGTTTAAGATAGGCATAGGACAATGTACATGAAATGTGTCTAGAATTGTCCGTAACATCCAAAAATGTCAAAATATGCAGGTGGTGCCATTTAAAAAAAAGTCGATACCGGCCCTGCTGTTTTTGAAACATCCTTTTCTTTCAAAAAATTTTAAACCTAAAAACTAAATCCACATGTCCGAGCGTTTTTTACTTAGGTGCTTCGTTTACCTGAAAAAGGAACTTTTCCAGACTTTATGGCCTTTTATATATATATATATATATATATATATATATATATATATATATATATATATATATATATATATATATATATATATATATATATATATATATATATATATTATATATATATATATAATATATATATATATATATATATATATATTTATTTCATTTATAGATCTATTATCCATTAAATATACTGCGCAAAAATTGATAAAATGTTTCACTTATAGAGGGGATTGAGCTACAGAGTTTCATTTAAAGAGGTTAACATCTAAAAAATCCTAGAAATCAAATCTCATTTATCCAGGTATAAAAAATCCCATTAAATGAGGTAATTCAATATAGAAGTAGCTAAAAAGGTTTAATTTAAACTGGCCTGGTATTTTTATTCTTTTTAAATATGTTCCGCCACTAAAAATTCTTGCAAATTTTAACTAAATGTGTCTTAAAATATGTTTTATTCAGTGAGAATGGTTTTGACGGGTTCTTTTTTTCTAATCGGTTAGGTGGAAAAATGGAGGTAAGAATCAAGCCTATCGCCTGTTTGTTATTCAGAAATGGTTTACACTATTTTACACTTTTTGTACACACCCAGTAATAAAATTCAAGTTCCATAATAGCGTTTACGTAAAAAAGTGTAAAATTTCTGAATATTAAACATGCCTTCTATCTGCCAAATAAATGTGGTATTTTGATAATTTCTACCTTTGTAGCCTGTTTACTGACTTGTAATATCGTATCACGCACAAAATTAACAGAACAACAATATGTTTTGATTGATTGGAAAGCAGTACCGCGAAGCGACTATTTATTGACTCTTCGAAGACAAGTCTAAAGTCAGTTTTATGGTTTAACGGAAATGAAAAACCAGTTGTTTAAATACTTTAAAGCATACTTTTCGAGGATCATAAATGGGATATCTGTATTGATCTAAAACTTGTTGCACTACTTACATTCAAAAATATTATTTTTTTATGCGAATGGGACAAAGGAGTAAAAAAAAACAACAATATTTTGTTAAATAATGACTGCAAAATTGTTGAGCTTGGTATAAATAACTTCTTTAATAAAGACTTAGTAGAGCTGCAAAAAGTTTTTTATTTCTTTGGTATACAAAACCTTTTGTAAGCCTTAAATAGAAAAAAAAAATGATTTTTTATATTTGAAACTGAAATTTTAGCGTCCAAGAGAGGTAAAGATAAGGAAAAAAAATCGATTGGCCTCATACACGAGATTTTTTTAATGAAAATTTTGAAACTGCACTTTCGGTAAAAGAAAGCAGGACCTTTAAAAGTATATGTAGCAACTTCCTAGCTAACAAGAATTCGGAGAACTAGTTTGCATCATGTGACTTAAACCCTGTTTTTTTCAGATCCATTATTAACTTTATTAGCTTAGGATAAGCCATCATATTATTTAATACTTTAGACAATAGTAAAACTGGAAAAAATTTTACAGCTTCTCAACAAGAATATAATTAATTTAATTTTGAATATCTCTACACATTATCAGTTTGCAAAACTACAAGTTTTTAAAAAAGGCGTATAGATTTGATGAATAGGAAACTATATCAGTGATCCGTACTAAAATATTGATAAAACAAACGTAAAGCATACCATTTTTAGAGCAACAATACCCTTGCTTACACGGAGTGGACCAAATATTTAGATTTGACCCGTCTTAACTAGGGTAGATCAAATAAAATTTACTTTGCTGTTTTTCTTTTCTTTTTTCTTAGAAGCCGTCTTAATTTACTACCAGAGGCAGCGCAGCCTCCTGGGTTTTTTGTGCCTAATCTCCCATTTTTTTTTACACCAATCCTTTCACTAGTTTTGTATCTTTCACAAGTCTGTATAACCCCAAGACTGGTTGGTTGATATATTCCTGTGGGCTCATTTTCAGTTGCCCAAATAATGCCTTCTTTTGTGATTCAACGCTTCACATTCATACAGGATGTGGTAGACAGTTTCTTCCTCATCGCACATTCTGCAACTTGACTCATTGTTGAGCCTATTTGTGTGAGTGTTCTCTTAGACTATCGTGCCCTGTTAGCAGCCCTACTGTTATGTAAAGTCTTTTCCTACTTCATCCGAGTAGTTTTTCCTGTGTACTTTTGGATGGGCCCTTTATAAAGCCTTTTCCATGTCCCTTTCTACTAATGCTGGACCAGTATTCCTCGTGTTTGTTTTGAATCCATTCCCTTACTTTGATGTAAACACTTCGATTATTTTTGATGGACCAAAGTCACGGCTCTGAACTTTGACAGTTTGTGTTCCGCAAGAACGACTACGAATTCCAGTCACAGTCTACAAAATATTTTTGTTTTATTTTTTTTAAGTTACCCAGAAAACTTTTCTGGAACTTTTTTTGTAATTGATTTATTCATATATTAAAAAAAAACAAGGTAGGATTCTGAATATATGTTAAGCTGCCATATTACTCATATTAGTACTAGAGTTAAACCTGTTTTAAATCTATCCACAAATTAAGTTGGTGAAAACACTTCTATACTAAGAAAAAATACTACTAATAATAGATCCTCACGGTCTAAACTAGGCTAATATTAATAAAAATTGAACAAATATCACCATATTGCTTATTTCTATTTAAAAATATTTTTTAAAAACTGTGCCCAAGAAAACTTGAAAACTGTTAAAATACCTTTTTGTATTCTATGGATGTATGGTATATGGTATAAACTTATTTTAAAATATCATATCTATCCATAAAACGGGTAAATAAAAGGTGTTTATATCTGAAAATAAGGTGGGTGATAGATATCACGGCACCTAGGCCTCAGTAGGCTCCCTTAAAAGGGACTCCTTACTCAGTACTGAAAATGAGGTGGTTAATAGATATCACGGCACCTAGGCCTCAGTAGGCCCGTTGTGCTTCCTCTTAAAAGGGACTTCTTACTTAGTCCGCTGCCAATCCTACTGATTTAAAGTAGGTGACAACGTCGCCGAGGGGAATCTCCTTAATGTCAGCCAAGGAAAGCCAATACTCGCCCAGCATGGATGTTCTCTTGGACGAGAGTGCAGGGCAGTCACAAAAGATGTGCTCCACCGTCTCGTCTTCCTGTTCACAACCTCTACACAGAGGTGTGTCATTTATACTCATTCTAAAGAAGTGCCTTCGTAATTGACAATGTTCAGTAAGAACGCCCGTGATTAGGAGAAGGTTCACCCTAGGCATTACCAAATAATATTTAGCTGTATCTCTGTCAGAATAGTTCAGTAGCGACCTGGAAAAGTTACAGTTTACTGTTTCATCCCATTGTCTTGTAAACTGCTGATAGAATGCCTTTTGATTAGGTCCTTCATCGTAGACCCTGTCAGACCTACGAAAGGTTCGGGTCCAAAAGGTTTGGTCGCGGCAGCCTTCCTGGCCAACAAGTCAGCAATGGGGTTGCCTTTGGAGTGAGCGTGTCCTTTGGTCCAGCAGAGGGTGACCACATTTCTGCTGGAAGCATCCGAAAGGGCACGGTGACATTCTAGTACCAGACCCGAGGTGTAGCGTGGTCTCCTCAAGGCTAGTAGTGTCTGTCTGCAATCCGTATGGATAAGCACAGCTTTATTAGTGATGTTTCTACTGTTTATTTCTGTTGCAGCTATGGTTATGCCTGTGTTTGAAGCACACTTGGCAACTCACCCATAGCCCATTTGATGTTTAAGTTTAGAGATCTAGAATATATTCTACATCTCGTACCTTCTTTTTTTTCGAACCGTCTGTTTAGATGTTGATTACATCTGCCACGTTTGTGTTCTATTCTCCCTTGATGTCGATTTTGTAGGGTTTGTTAAAAACAAAGCATGGCGCAATAGAGTCGACTTTCGCCTGAACTAGTGGAAGCGAACCTATCGCCTCAATCCACAAACGACGTCTCTGTGTGCCAACTCCTACGTCGGGCATTATAGGCAATTTAGAGGTGTTTTAAAATTTTTTGGCAGTGATAATCAAAAACAAAACTGTTAACTGGAAAGTATTATGATTATTATAAAAAATATTTTAAATAAATTTCAAACAAGAATTCATTCTGACCTACTGAAAAATTCTTTTTTTTTAATCGTGATCCTAAGCGAATACATAGTTATCAATCAACAACACGCAACATTGGTCTTAACTCTGTTTATTTTGACATTAATTTTGCTATATCCCCTTATTTTTCATTTATTTTTCGTTGACAGTAAAACTAAAAATAAATAAAAACGCCATGACCTAGAAAAATTACAAGAAACAGGGACAATATAATATTCTGATGGATTTGACTATTAATGCTTATAGACCTGCAAAAAATATAGAAATAAAAGATAAGCTTATCAGAAAATGCAAATTTTCATCGAAAGAAAGCCTAGAGCCTTTAATAATATTACAAGGCATAATTTTTCATTTATTGATTAATGCTTTAATAATAAAAAATACAATGTACATATTTCATAGAAAATAAAATAACAATATTTATTATTTTTATTTCATGCCTAAATATATATATATATATATATTTTATATATATATATATATATATATATATATATATATATATATATATATATATATATATATATATATATATATAATGTCCGAATAACAAACAAGGAAGACATAATAAACCTGGTAACCCAATTCTACAGTGACCTATATTAAGTCCCGGAGACATATAAACAAAAAAAGATTACCCCAACTGCAAGACGACGTCCCAGAAGTTCTCGTGGAAGAAGTAGAAAATGAACTGAAAGACAAGAACAATAAATAGCAGCAGAAAATGATGAAATAACAGCCGAACTGCTTAAATATGCTGGTAAAAGACTTCGAAAATACTAGCACAAATCTGAAATTGCGCCAACACAATACTAATCCACAAGAAAGGCAGCAAAGAGGACATCAGAAATTACAAGTTTACTACCAGTAAATACAAGATATTCACAAAGATCTGAAACAATAGAATGCACAACACATTAGATGCTGCACAACCACGAGAACAAGCGGGATTTAGAAGTGGCTTTAGCACCATTGACCATATATACATGCTAAGGAAAATCATCAGCAGAACCAAAGAATATAAACTACCACTAGCTCTAGCGTTCATGAATTTCGAGAAAGCCTTCGACTCGATATATTCCAAAGCAATAATAGAAGCCTTAACAAATCAGGGGATCGACAAATCCTATAAAGAAACTCTTGCGAACATATATGAGGAAGCTAAAGCCAGAGTTGTGATATACAAGGAACTAACTCCTGAATTCTCCATTAGCAAAGAAGTACGACAAGGAGACGCAATATCTCCAAAGCTGTTCACAGCAACACTAAAGGAAATCTTCCGCAAACTGAACTGGACCACCGAAGGTCTGCAAATAGATGGAGAATACATTAGCCATATAAGATTCGCAGACGACATGGTTCTGATTGCCAATACCCCTGCAGAACTACAACAAATAAATGAACTGAATGCGGCTAGTAACGAAGTGGGTTTCAAAATAAATCTAGCAAAAACTAAAATAATGTACAACGAACTGGCAGACGAGCAAGACATTCTAATAAATGACACAACTCTGGAAATAGTAGAAAAATACATATACCTGGGCCACCTAATACATAGATTAGGATCCTTACTACCAAAAATAAACCACGAAGTTTAGCATGGAGGCATACGGAAAAAATTCAGTTATATTCAAACCCAAAACGCAAATTCTTCATAAAAGAAAGCTTTTGACCAGCGTAAACTACCAGTTATGACCTTTGCATGTGAGACCTGGACACTTAAAACATATATTGCAGGGAAACTCTAGTAAGCACAACGATCAATGGAACGCAACATGCTGGGAATAACAAAGAGAGACCGCAAAAGAATAGAGTGAATACGACAAAGAACCCAGGTAATAGTTGTGATCCACAAAATCAAATCTCTTAAATGGCAGTGGGCTGGGCACCTGGCAAGAAGAACAGATGATAGATGGACCACCAAAATTACAACATGGTACCCACGAGGCATTAAGAGACCTAGAAGAAGACCACACCTGAGATGGGACTTTAGCAAAATAGCAGGAAGAAATTTGGCCCATATAGCCAACAATAGAGAACAATGTGCCCAGCTGAGAGACAGGTATATCGATATGCAAGGGAGGCTACACCATAATTGGATTATTATTATAAATAACTATTTTCAGGAGATATGTAGATGATATTTTTTATTTATGAACATGACGTGCATTGTTTAAATAATTTCTTAACTTACATTAATACACAAGAACCTACTATTAATTTAATAATAGTTTAGCAAAAAATTGGGTAGAGTCCAGAACCAAGACATTTCATTTTTATTCTTATACAAATACACTAGAGATATTAGGCTTTTAAAATTTTTTTGAAAAATTAAAATCGGGTCATTTAGGCGTCCTTACCAATTGTGTTAGGTTATGGACGATTGCTAGGGATAGTAATTGTTTAAACACTTTGGTTTTAACAAATGCAAAAATGAATACCCTTTTACTCTAAAATTATTCTAGTAGTAAAATATGGGTAAAAAAAATCCATATAATCCATGTGCAAGAAATTGGTATTGTATATTAAATATAGATTGGCCTTAAACCCTGTCAATTTTTTCCGCCTGTATTTTGGCATCCAGTCTACCAATTGACGATTTTGATATATTTATTGAAGCGTCTTTAGGAGTACTTTAAAACCATATTATTAATTAGTAAATTTGCTTACAACCAAACTTTGTTTTCATAAATTTTAAAATTGCTGAGAATATTGGTATCTTGGAAACTGTAAAATATAGATGGTTAAACTGAAATAGCTGCAAACCATTTATATTTGAATTAATGCCGTTTCAATTGTAGCTTTATCTTGTTTCCTTTTTGAGATACTTTGGAAAAACTAAAAATTTGCATTTATGAAACAGTGCTAAATTTTTCTTGTTTTAAAATATCTTTAAAATCTCTTAAAACATTATTAAGGACAACTTATTAAGACCCATGCATCCCTTTAGTCAAATCTTAATTTTGACGTTTGGGTTTTCAGATCCGTCATCATTTTTTTTATGGCAGCCATTTCATTTTACAATTAGTTGGCCTACAACTTTTTTCCTTTAACCATTTTTCTATCTCCTATAGTTTACAAGTACCCCATACAATCCCTATTAATTTCGGACGCACTGTATAGAGGTTGCATAAAAAACATCTTAAAGGGATTTTTGTTGAAGTTAGGGGATAGGTTACTGGGAGAAAAACGGTCCCAATTCTAATGTAATATGCGTGTTTTATGCATTTGAAAAGGGATTTTGGCATATCAAAGTAGAAAAAAGAATATCCATGTAGCGGAGTGATTTCGTGAGTCTATCGTGTCGTTTTTTTTTTTTGGCGTAGAACCAGGTCAAACCAGTTAGGTTCCTTTGAGTATGTCACCGGGCACATGAAATCGTATTTTACGACATTTTTTTGTGGTCTCGAACTTTTTAAATTAATAAAAAGTGATTTTTTTAAATTAAAAAAAATATATTTTTTTCCGTTTCCACCGCCATAACTTTAAAACTATCAAAGATACCAAAACAAATTTTGTGTCAAATTAAAGCTCAAACTGTAGCGCTTTTAACCTTATAAACTGTTTGGGCACAATTTGCACTTTCATGCCTTTAAAAATCAGATAAACTAAAAATATATATTTTTTGTATTGAAATTTTCACCAATCGATAAACTTTTTTATTTTTAAATATATTTTCATACATGCAGCGAAGAAAATATAGCCAATTAATAACAAAAGTTTTTGAAAAAAATTTTCCTAGAGCGTATCGTTTGGCAACAGCGATTTTTTTTCAGACGTAAAAAAGTATTATCGGGACCCAATAGCCCCGCATGCGGATAGCGTGCGTAGTAATACATTAGTAGTGGTGGTTGTCGAAATTTAGAGTGTGGTGTATGTATTTAGAATTTTAAAACAATGAAGCGAATTAATTGTAAAAAAATTGTGTATGATAGATACAAATCTGTTTTACAAAGACCTAGAATACAAGGGTTGTTTTCATTACTATCAAGTGCTGAAAAAAGGCAGGACAATCTAGCAAAAGAAATTCTGTTAAAAAAATGTTATTTTAAATGGCGAAATGAAAATAAAATATTATAAAGACTGTTGCCGGCCCTTTAAATTATTGTGACACTAAACTTAAATGCGATACTTTTAATATTAGGAAAATGTGTTTTTTTGCAACAATAGTAAAAATAAAAAGAAGAAAAGTTAAATAAAAAATCTGTTTAAACAAGTAATTTAAATATTATTATGTACCTACATAGTATAGTTGGTACCTTTATATTAGTTTATATTTTGTACTGAAACAAAATACGAATTTCAATTTTATCCTTATAAATCCTGTTTAGGGTATTAATTTTTTTACATAGGACTGAATCTTTTTAGGTAGTAGAAAAGCTTCCTATCAAAAAAGTAATAAAGCTCCCAGGAATAGAAACGACATTAATATGATATCTAAATTACGTGGCTATAAAGATTTATTTGCGTTTGATGAGAAATATCAGAAATTATGTTACAGCCACTACATTCCTGAAAGAAACATAAAATCGCACAAAAATAGGAAAACGGTTTCCGAACCTACCCGAAAATAGTTCGACAATATCTACCTTTTCTGCGAGTATTGGTAGTGATGTTCAGATAGATCTTTTACTTCCTAAAAAAATGTCCAAAATTTAAACTTTATTAAGAGCTGCTGCCATAATACGTAGTGCAATGGCTTTATGTCAACCCAAAATTGAATTTCCAACATGTACTTGTGTGAAAGAAGGACTAAAATGTTGTAAGGAGTGTAAATTTCGTTCCTTCAATATCATTATTAAAGATTTTAAGGCAGAAAGGATTAAATTTACGTAAAATGCTACTAATGAAGCGCCTAAATAACTACTTACATATTACATTTTTGGGTCTGTAAAAAAAATCACCCACGGACGATTTTTGAATTTGCAATGTAAAATATTCTTTAAGTATTATTATTTAAGGCAAAAAAATGCGGATGATGTAGTTTTCACCAAGAAAAGCGCAATAAAAATTCTAAAAATGGGTTATTACTTGACATTTTATTTTCAATATTTACGATTTACATGTAATAAATTCATGCATCGCTTCAAGACGTTTACAGTGTTGCTAAACGGAAATATATTAATTTATAATAAAAAACTTTGCCGTTACCATAAGGATAATTTTCATTAAATCAAAAATATTTGAATTTCAAGCCAGTTACAAATATAATTAGGGAAAATAAAAAGCCGATTTAACTAACCAGCACTAATCATGACCGACCAGAACGGCGCATTTATAATAAAAAAAATTACAATTTAACGAGGAAAACCTAACCGGAACTAACCAGAACTAGATCATAGTTTGAAAGTTGTTGTTTGTTAGTTCTGGTTAGTTTTTTATATAAAAAAACCTTCAATAATAATAAATTATTACAAAAAGTCTGGCAACATTGCTTATTCAAGCAGCATTCAGACATGTCAAAGAATAGCATCGTATCATCTCTTTACATGGAAAAAAAAGAATTATATATTCCTGTTTAAAAAAGACCTTTAACGAAGCCCTAGTTTATATTTAATGTATGTACTATATTTCTCAAATTTAATTAAAAGACAAAGCATCCGCAATTTTTTGTTGCTAAAAATGTTTAAAAAATAATGAAGTTTTGAATGTATAATCAAAAAAATGACGAATCCCGTGGGTGGTTTTCTTTACCAGCAACCAATAAAAAAAAGTTGAATAAACCTAGTAATTAGGTGGGTAATTAATAACAATGATTGATATTTTTTTATGGGTTTAAAAATCTACTCACCTGTTTTGGATATTTAAATTTTTTTCTTTTATAAACAACTTAAGCAGCCCTTAGACCTACGTTTAAACCTGTTGATACAACTTTAACTACCTACTACACTTCCACCGGACCATAAGATCTTTGTAGTCGGCCGGCTCGCTAAGCCAAGCGCGCAAAAATATGACTTTGGCCGTTAAAAAAATATCACTGACTCAATACTATAAAAGGAATCTAAAAAATTTTTGTTTTAAAACTTTTTTTAAACATTAGCTACAATTTGTACGCAGCATGTATGTATAAATTTTCAATAATAAACTTTTTTCTCGATTGCTTAAAATTACGCTACTAAAAATAACAATTTTGAGTTTCGTACTATTTTAAAAATTTAACAAAAAAATATCAGCTTCAAGTGGGACGTTGTTTGAAGCGCTATTGTGTCTACTTTAATCTAAAAAAAATTAACTTGATAGCATGAATATTATTAAAGATATAGCAGTGGAGAAGTTAAAATACGTGTTTTATTGAAAACCGATTTTTTTTGGGTTTTTTCGAAATAAAAAAGTTCTCGACCACTAAAAAATGTCGTAAAAAGTGATTTCGTGTACACGATTACCTGATTAAAGAATCCCACTAAATCTGGTTTGGTTCTACGCCGGTTTTTTTTTCTCGATAACTAAGCGACTTTTCTTCCAAATTTTACTCCACTAATGTGGAAATTAAACAAAATTTGCGACGAATATTAATTGGGTACCAACCTTTTGAAATATATAAATTTTAAATCTTGGAACAAAAAGTCAGTAAAAATAAGTAGTGTGGTTGCTAAAATTATATTACACATTTCATATTTCTTACCACTTTTAGTAATAAAATGTGGCATATTTTTGCTGCCTCATAATTGCGTAACATTTTTTAAATAAACAATTCGATTAAACTTTTTAGATTTTATTATATTAGGAAACACAAAATATTTTAAGTTATAAACTAAAATACATTTATGTGTAAAATTCATATCTTTTTACAAACAGAAGAAATGTAGATAATATAATTATAAGTATTTAATTTATGGATTAGGTGTATAAAATATGGAATATCATAAAATAAGCATCTGTCCTAAATGACAAATCAATTTATCATGTACTTATATCAAAAGAAATTTCAATTAAACATAAAACCAACCTGGTTATTTGTCATACTGACCAAACTTTATTTCCTTTTACGACCAGGGGTCGTTAATAATTATCTCCATAACTACATTAATTAAGTAATTATAAAAACGGAATTCTGCCGCCGAATTACCAAAAGCTTATTAAAAGAAAAAGATATCCACTGGACTTGGAAATTAATTTAGATTAAAATTAGCGATTGTCCCTGCGCATTTTTTCCAATTGACAGATGTTTTCGGACTTATAGCCTTGTAAATTGCTTAATTTTAATGTAACATGTGTTTTTGGTTAATTATCAGGAAAGCTTTTTGTTTTATGTAGTTAGTAAAGACATTGACCGAAATTACTAACTATATTTTGCCTATTTAATTCAAGGCCTAAATAGCCTGCTGAAATTAATCGAATTGAAGTAATTTGAGTGTACGTGGAGCACGTCCGGTTTCTTCTTTACACACACCACCAAAAACCTTAGAGCAACCTGGCAACTCTTTAATCAAGGTTGCCAGGTCTAGGACGCCAATAACTAAAATATGTTGCAGGCATTTACATTCCTAAATCCCTTAAACAGTAAGTATACAAAAAGCATTGATCATTTGACCTCAATGTTTTTTAGTATGGTTACCGTTTTAGATAAAACATTCAGCTAAAACTTTAGGCTTTGACTTTTTTGTTAAGGATATTGAATTTTGAAAGCAAGTTTCCAGTACTAAAAAAAAATTTATTGAGATTTTGTTGTCATTACCGCACATTTCAGGTGTGAGAAAAAGTTTTTATTTTTGATTTTATCAAAAAGTCTTTGATAAAATTTTCTACTTTAGATAAGATTGAGATAGAAACATTTAACATATTTTATATGAAAATTGAAATAAATTAGAGAGTAAGCTTTATTTGAAAATATGAAATAAGTTCTGGAAAAGTTGTTCAAAATTAAAAAGTAGTCTCTAATACCAATTTTCGAAAAAATCGGCCTACTTTTATTTATTTGTGATTAAATTTATTTTAATATCAATTTATAATCAAATTTTTGCTGTTAAGTAAGCATTTAAAGCTGACGATACTGCGGCTAATGAATTATAAAAGCCAAGTGTCAATAAAGCTTGTCACTATCAACGCCTACTAGTACAAAAATTTTAAATTAGTTAATTGATAATGAAATTTTAATTACAAATAAATAAAAGTGGGCCGATTTTTTGAAAATTGGTATTAGAGACTACCTTTTACGTTTGAACAACTTTTTCTAGTAACTTATTTCCATATCTTTGCAAATAAATGCACTTTACTCTTGTACCATTATAAGTTTTTCCAATTTTCTGAACACCGCTATAAAATATGTTAAATTTTTTATCCCAATCTTATCAAGAAGTAGTAAAATTTTTTATCTAAGTAACTTTTTGATAAGATTAAAAATAAAAGTTTTTCTTAACAACACCTTTGATTGAAAAGTAAAATATAATATATATATATATATATATATATATATATATATATATATATATATATATATATATATATATATATATATATATATATGTACTTCCTAATATATAATATATATAAATGATATGTCTTTTGCAATTAAACTTGTTTTAATTTTTTATAAACGAGAAATATATTAAGAACATAAAATACTTGTCTTAATTTTTGTTGTATATTAGAAATAAAAATACCCAGGTTATGATTTTTGTAAAAGTATCCGTTTATTTTTTACTTATACCTATGTACCTTCCTACATTTTCAATGTTTCATAAATGAAGGTTTTGCAAAAAGTTCAATTTTTGTGATTTTTTTTTAATAGTTATTACACCCCGAAACAAAATACCAGATTCTTCTGTTGGTGATCATTTGTCAGAACTTCCTTTTCCCCTCAATTTTTAAAAAGTTTATTATATAAAAAAATTAAAGATTTTTTTTTCCGATCTAGGGGTTGTTTTACCATATTTCTAGGGATTATTATATTTTTGACCTGGCAACCTTGCCTTCAGTTCATTTTTATTTCTCGTAGTACTTGTAGTAGTGGAGATGGCTTCATCAGGCGATTGTCTTGCAATTCCCGGGCTTTTATTAGCAATAAAGAAATGAACAGGCAGGAAAAAGCGTGTCAGTAGAAAGGGATGACTGACTGAAAGAAGGGCTAAAAAAAGAAGGCATTTTTCCCACCTTGTTTTATTTTTTAGATACATTTTTTATCTGCTAAATGCACTGTTCTGATGTACATATTCGCAATAAACACTTCTTAAAATTCACGAAAGATGAGGGCCAAAAATCGACAAAATTATAAATTCCGTGGCCTGCACAGTTAAATAAAACTATGGCGTTCTCACACACGCGCTTTGAAAATCCGTAAGGTCACACCTGCGCAGTTTTTTTCGGAGGATTTCCCGAATGTGTGTGAGTCCTCTAAACAGTTAACGTTATTAAAGGTCTTTGCCGTTTTTAAACACTGTCTCTTGTAAGATCAGCGAAGGTAAACAATGCCGGGTTAAGTAAGTAGACTAATGGGTGACCTTTGGGCGAAGAGCAAGTGCTGTTGTGTGTGGTTCGGATTTCACGTTAAGCTGTAGGTCTTGTCTGGTTAACATAACTCAGACGGGGTAGTTCAGAGGTAGTGGTTATTTGTAAAATGTTACCTCGTTGTCTAAGAGGTGCCGTGAAATAATACATTATCTGCATGTTTCGCTACTTGGACCTCCTTGACGGAATTGGGAAAAATGGGTTAAATATCTAGAAACCTGTCACTTTGGGCTGTTATAGTCATAAATAGCCTTTTCGAAAAAATCAACCCTAAGCAAACCAAAAGCAACATATTTATGGTCTGTCGCGTTTGGGGATACAGCTCCCCTTTTGAAGGAGAGCCACAGTCTGTGTTCCTTGTAATGTTTTTGAAACTCTGACAGAAATTTGTTTGTACTGATTCGCATCGTTCGTTTGAGAGGGACCAGACTAAACCTTAGAATACAAGAACACATGTTATAAAAAACTGCTTGTTGAATTATTGTGTTTTTAATGCGTTTAAAGTAAAGTAAGTGGCAGTTTATTAATAAGGGACAGTTTAAAAATCTAGGGATGAAGAACCGCGGTATTTCCAAATGAACTGTAAAAAGATGTATGAGAGTGCCATATCGTCATTTCTTATTGGAAGGAATTATAAGGTCTAACTTATCTAATCCCTACAAAATCGGCATACAACTAGGAAATTTGCCATAAGAGTTACTTGCTAAAGAAATTAACATTTACAACTTAAAACCATATTTAATCTTAAATAACAAACACAACAACTTTTGCAAGGAAAAAAACAATATTAATCAAAATTTAAATGTGACTTTCTAAGTCAATACGCATTTTGGAAGCTATCTAGCTTTTCTGGGAAACGATCGCTGAGGTGCAAAAAATGTATTTTTAACACCTGAGGATTAAAAAGGAATTCACCCTACCTTCTTAAAGTGTTATCGATGTTTAAGGGTTATTCCTAACGCCCCTTTTTTGAATCCCAAAAATAACCAAATGGGGACCAAAGTTTAAACTTAGTGAGGAATGAAAGGGTTCTGACAGAAACCAATTATATCTACAACGTTATTTTTTATATTTTGTTAATGTTGCATGACTTCTTGGGTCTAGAGCATCATTTCTGGAATGTGCTGACAAAATTGGTGACTGAAGGAAGCCCGAGTTATATAATTAAAACAAGACAAGACAAACCAAACTAAAATACATTTTTGAAGTTATTTAAGAAAGATCCAGAGAAATTCCTTAAGAAAATTAAATCAACAGCTAATGTAAACTATCATTTTCTTTTTTTTTATATAAAATAGGTATTAATTAGTTTTTGAACAGCCTTATATGCAGAGAATTTGGAAATATAAACCCAAATCAAAATATTATTCGGAAAAACCGTTAAAAGAAATTTGTTTGGTCTTAAATAATACTAGGATGGTAAATATAAATACTTCTTAATTCTGACTAGTATATTATTATATCTTTTCACTGCACATACCGTAATTTTTATTTTAAACGTCACTTTCTACAATATCCTTCGCTTCGAGCAGGAATGTTTTAAACGTTTTTCTGGTAAAGAAATATAGAATACACCGACTATTATATAAATTTAAGATAATGACAGTGTGAAAAGGTGTAATCTTTTTATTGTTATTTTGTGTTACTCTTAACCTCTTTTGTGCTAGAAACATGCAATACACCTATTGGAAAGGTTTATTATTTTTTTCGAAAATATGTACGATGTGGGATACTTTTAAGTATTTTTTGCTTAGAATAAAGAAGTACAGTTATATGTTTTTTTTTTGACTAGAAGAAAAGAAAAGAATAGTGCACTTCATGGTAATTAAGGTAATTCACATTTTGTATTTTCCATAAAAGGAACCAATTATTCTAATCAATTCTATATATGTATATCTAATATAATTAAATCAAGGCTTTGTTTATTATAGTATTTTATACAGGGTGTTTTCTAAACATTGGTAAAAAATTCGTGGTGTGATTTCTGCGGTATTTCCATAAAAATAGTCTTTCTAAACATTTGTTGAAAAATGCTTTCCAAGGGAGCGGCACCTCTTCAAATAGGGTTCCCTGGAAACGTATTTTTCTTAATATCCCAAAATCGTTAACATAAAAATCATGAAATTTGGTACATCGTATGAAACTTTTAATGCTGAATCAGAATTTGAGATCTGAATTTTAAAATTTTAATCAGGGGCGTACCATACTGGGGGGGTTAGGGGTAAAAAAAATCCCATTTTGTATGGCATTTCTTTCACATTCTGATTTTAGAATACGATACCTAAATATCTTTTAGGTAAAAAAGGTACTCTTACTTCACATCGAGTGGGCTAGTCCTTTTTGAGAAAATTGCAGTTTGTGACATCGATGCTTGTTATTTAGAAGCATTTTTGGACAAATATTTATAGAAACTTTTCCATAAAAATACCTCAGAAATCACCCCACGAATTGTTTAGCAATGTTTAGGAAACACCCTGTATAAAGTACTGCAGTGGGATAGTAGTGATCTTTAAATTAGGTTAATTAATTTATTAAAATAATTTAGAATTTAAATAAACACTATATATTTTTTATTATAACAAATAATAATAACATACAGATGTAAATATCTATATATTTAATTTGCTATTGTGGATAAATTTATATGTAGGTAGTTACATATATTTATTTGTCTGTCCACGTGATTCTGAAGTTATGGCTTGAGCTAAAATCATGAAATTTGGCACAGTGGTAGTCTTTAGCAGTGGCTAGAACCTAACGAAGTCCGTTTTTTTGAATTTCGCCCCCGGGACAAAAATAGGAGCAAAAAAGTGTTTTTTTACCGTTAGCCGTACGGAAGGCGTCTTACGGAGACAGAGGCTACTTAATATTGTCTCTCGCCTGGCGGAGACAGGCTTTTCATCTAGTACAACATAAAGCTTAAGAAAAAATTGAACAGTGGATTCCTTAGTAAAAAATAATACTCTTTTTTACATGGAATTAAAATTTAAAAAAAAATCGTTTTAGGGTAATAACCTTTGAACGTTAAAAAATAGTAAAACGCAGTTTTAGACAGATTTAAATTTGATAGGGCCCTGGTAAGCGTAAAAAAAAGACCTCGTAATTTACTCAGTGGCGTGCGCATAGTAGTTTTTTTTTATGTGGTCGGCCACTGGTAATTATGTCCGAAAATTAAATTTTTGTTGTAAACAAAATTTATTTATTACACAGAAAAATGTAAAAACATAAAAAAATGTAAACAATCATTATCGGGTATGTTCGGACTCATTTTAAAAAAATTATCTAGACGTTTAAAGTAAAATATTATTTATTAATTACCGATAATGCAGGTACCATTAACATACAAATTTAAAGTAAATACCAATTAAACATAATTAATCAAACAAAAAATATTTCAAAAAATGCTTAAATCTATTTTCCATTCTTACCAGGCCACGAACTTTTAGACAGAGATTTTTTATTTAATTTTTGTTTTAAAATGTTACACTTGTAGCAATATTAATAGCTATTTGTATAATAAGGTTTCATTATTAAAGAAATTTTTATTAAGGGGTACGTTTGTTAATCTATGGATCATGCTATGGTATGCCGCAAGCTTTTGTGTTGATTTGTAATTGTAATGTCTGTATGTATAAGCGTGTAAAATTTTAAAAAACTATGTTTATTTGCGAGTTTGGTGATAGTTAAATTTAAGAAATTAATATAGTCATCTGTACCATGTTAGCTTATTTAAATCTTTTAAAAATAAATTTACTCATAATGTCTTCTCTAGTATTAAATGACATAGAACTTCTCCCTCGCTTAATTGAGGAGTACACTGAACCAGTAAATTTTAAGAGCTAAAAGAAACCTGTCTACTTACAAAAACTTCAATTTCATCGATAAGGGATATTATTATTGGTGAAGAATTGAACAAAAGAAAAAAACGTAGTGATTTTCAATCTTACCGTATAGACAATAGTGATCAGGACCTAATAAGAAGGAAAATATATTGTCTTTATGAAAGCGATGTTGTTCCCATCTTGAATAAACTGAAAAAGAAGCTAGACGAAGACGAAACCAATATAAATATTAGCCGTGCCACCCTCCATAGAGTTGTTTGTAAAATGGGATTTAAATACCGCAAAATAGACAAAAGACAAGTAGTAATGGAATCGCACAGATTACGCACTTGGAGATTTAATTACCTTCAAGAAATTAAATGATATAGGTTAGAAAACAGATCCATAATTTACCTTGATGAAACATGGTTCGATACACACGACACAGTATTTAAAGGATGGGTTGATTCCAATCAAAACTGTTAGACGAAAGCACCTTCAAATAAAGGAAAACGCATTACCATAATACACGCTGGTTCAGAAGAGGGATTTGTCCCAAACTGCTTGCTGTTGTCTGCAAAGAATATTAAGGATTCTAGCTTGGATTATTATGAGGATACAAGTGCAGAACTTTTTAAAAACTGGCTTCAAAATTATCACACAGTGATATTGTCATGGATAACGCAAGCTACCACAGCCGTCTGCTACACAAAGTACCAGCTTCATCAAGTTCAAAAACTGAAATCCAGGAATATTTGTAAGAAAATGATATTTATTCTGAATTCAGTTACAAAAAAGCGCAACTCTTAAAAGTCCTAAATTCATATGCAATTAAATAACAATATGTATGTGATAATTTGATTGAACAGGCTGGGGATACTGTCTTACGTCTTCCTCCGTATCACTGTATGTTTAAGCCCATAGAACATTTGTGGAACCAAGTAAAATCAAAGATCAGAGCAAAAAATGTTACACCTACTTTAAGTCCCAGTGTTATAAATTTGATAAAAAATGTAATTACTAACATACCAGTTGAGAGCGGGAAAAATTCAGTACAACACATTATAAAAATTGAGGACCCTTACATTTCTATACAAAACAACATAAATCCTATTGTAATTAATCTCAATGATGATTCTGATAGTAAAACAGAATTAGATTTAGATATTTAGATTAAAAATGTAATTATGTATAGATAATATAGTTATAAATTTATTAAAACTTTGCAAATATTATATTTCTTAATGTAATTTTAAGATTAAACCTGCCTAAATAAACAATAAATTATTAATCTTTCTATTATTAGAGTCCATCCCTAACGTTCTGTCCTTTAATACCTACTGATCCGCAGTTTTATTGTTGTCGGCAGGTATAATCCATAAATGAAGCAAAAGCTAACACGGTATACTTTGAGACAAACTATACGCAAAAAATAATAAACTTCACGCGCCACGTCGTTTATGTGATCACGCTGTTAACAAGTGCATCCAAACCTCAAAGCTGTAAAATTGATTCCCTAACGTGTTTTTTGCTAAGTTCGTGACACGTTCTACTGTCCTTGCCGTTTGCAGGTTAGATACAAATATTTTATGGTGGTTTAAAAAATATAGGAATACCGAAATATTTACATAGGGTACGAAATTATTTACCCGATAATTCAAGTAAATCTTTGATTTACTTGATTAACACGGTTAGCCGCTATTGCATTATTGGGTAAAATATAAGAAAAATTCAATTCTTTCTAATAAAGAAAATAAAATAAGAGAAAAAAACAAAAAATAAAAGCACGATTTATTCAACTTAAGGAAAAAGTTAAAAATGCAAATTGATAATTATACTAAATTTCGCGTCGAAATAGCAGAACAAATCTTACACAAATCGGTTTTACCATCTTTAAATTTATTAAGTGAACCAAGAAAACGGTAGCAGTTAAGGTGGAGGTGTGAATCCCGCATGTGGGTAGTTCAATTTCTTTGATATCTAGAAATACAGTGCCGTATTACAATAAAGATCATTTTGAACTTTGACTTTATAAAATTACGGAACATCATGTAATCTAATATCTTACTAAAAACAACTATGCAGTATGTTTAAGCCTTACAATATAATTTTTGGGGATTTAAAATATACCTAGGCTGTATTACATACATGGTTTTTGAATTTATTATCGATTTTTCAGAACAAAAAGAAGTTACCTGGTAATAAATCAGAAATGTACTGAGGATGACCCATTATGTTTATTTTTTAAGTGCTTAAATAGTCGTTTGTTGGATGAGATGTTTGATAGCTGGCATTGTCTGGTTTTTTTCCTATTTTACCAATAAGTTTTAACTAATATATCATACGTACAGATTCAAGATTCATCACTTGTTACAATCCTATACAAGTCTTTTGAAGCACCACCATTGTATTTCTTAAGCTCTTGTTCAAACCAATCTACACAAGCATCTTTTTAAAATTTGCTCAGAATATGTGGGATTCAACGAGAACACATTTTTTTCCCGGCTAAAAGATCATGCAAAATTTTATATATGCTTTTAAAATTAATGCCTAAGGTTGATTTAATCTCACAATATGTCACATGACAATCTTGCATTATTAGTTTTTGCACAGCATCCATGTTTTCTGACACAACAGCTGATTTTGGACTGGAACTTTTATGACTTTCGTCCGAGAGAGACCGGCGACCACGAATAAATTCGTTATACCAGCGTTTCATAGAGGCAAAAACTGGGGCTGCATCGCCAAAATAAAAAAAAGGCAATCGATGCACTCACACCTTAATAATCCAGTTAAAAGTCGTAGTAAATCATTGCACGAAAATTTTTATAACTTCTTTTTCGTTGTTTGCTGAGACATAATTTTTAAGTAATTGTAAGTAAATTACACAAATTGCCGCCTAATAACAAAATGTTCTAAAAAAGGTTGTGGTCAAAATTGACAAATTTTCCAATGGAAACATCAGGTAGTTGTGTGTTAGTATGCGATAACGATTTTAAATATGATAAATTTTGGTGACACAGTAAGTAAAAGGGGGGCACATTTAACATTATTTTTGACTTTTTTTTATCCCCTTTGGGTAACTTTAGAATTTCAAAGAGAATGAAAGTAACAAAGCAATTTAAATTGCTCTATGGTTGCGGAATTCTAAAAATAGATAGTTTAATTGAATTTAAAATAAAATCGAGGATTTAAACTAAAATAAGACGCGTTTCCATGGAAATCTATAATGTCTTTTAAGTCAGTTAAGAATTTCGACGTGTTTCCATGAAAACACACTGCGTGTGTCAGGTCCAAAATTGGCCTAGTATGGCATAGTACAGGATCTATGATAAGCTGTGCATCTCTCAGTTACATTATAATGTTTAAAAAGAAGACAAACGGTAAAAAATATAAATAATAGGCAATTTTTCATCTACACGGTTTTTTAAAAAATACTTTTGTATTAAAACAGCAAAAATACATATAAAAAAACCAAGTCCTCCTCTGAAGTCAATAATATCTGTAACAAAATCTTCCCAAGTTTTAATGAACTAACGAACCATTTCAACCTGGCGATTTATGGGGCTACCTCTTGGGTTCGTGGCCCCCGATTTGGTTTCGTTACGGAAGGTCGAATTCCTCGTAAATAAAGCCCGGGGGGTGAACGGGCCAACGGTTTTTTTGTTTATATGGTTCGAATGATGAAAAGTTAATTATTTATTATTGTTGGTGTTAAGATTTTTAAAAGTGTTTATTAAGGGGGCTCAAATTTTTAAATTTTGTTATTTTTGGCTAAAAATAACCCTTAATATCTTAATAACACTTCTCTCAAATAATTTTTTTAGTATGAAACTTTATAACAAGGCTATATACATTTAAATTTCAAATATTTGGGTATTTAAATACCACGTGATGTCATAGTGGATCAAACAATAGGTTCTAGGAGCCTGTTTTACAATGCCAGCATTTTCAGTCTTATCACATTTTTTTTAGAAAAACTACAGAGGTAAAAATTCCAGATCGAAGTGAGTGGCAACAACTCGATTTTCCCAGCAGGGTTGGAGACATCATCTGAATCCAAAACCAAGCAGGGGACTAGAGTAGGCGTGTACAGTAAAATGAGGAACTCACAATTCTCCATTTCATTAGGAACACACAGTTCTGTCCTTCAAACGGAAATGCTTTATAGCACTGTGCAAAAGAAAATAACAGGGGGGGGGCTTATAAAAACAAGCAAATCTGCATTACAACAGATAGTCAGGCGTCACTAGGGGCACTATTAGATAAACCCCAAGGTAACGTCCAACCTGACATAGGAATGCCAAAAAGAACTGGAAGTCCTGGGAGAACGCAAAAGGGTAACTCTCCTGTGGGTACCAGAACATCGGGAATAGAAGACAACGAAAAAGCGGATGAGCTAGCAAGACAGGGATTATTCACACCATACATTGAAACAAAAATTGCCCTTGGAGTGACCAAAACCACAGCACGAGAGCAAACTAGAAAATGGGAGGACCACTGGGGGGCATCAGTAGAACAAGACATGGAAGAGGCTTTATAAGGGGCTCATCCAAAAGAACGAAAGAAGAACTACTCAGAAAAAGTAGGAAAAGCCTTCGCATAACGGTAGGGCTGCTAACAGGGCACGATAACCTAAAAGGACACCTACACAAGACAGTCTCGTGCAATGAAAACCCAAGTTGCAGAATTTGCGACTAGGGGGAAGAAACAGCCTACCATATCCTGTGCAAAGGTTAAGCGTTAAATCACAATAGACTGGCATTATTTGGGCAACCGAAAATAAGTCCACAAAAATACATATATCAACCAACCAGTCTTGGGGTTATACAGACTTGTAGAAGGAACAAGACTAATGGGAGGATTGGTATAAAAAATAATGGGAGATTAGGCACAAATAGCCCAAGAAGCTGTGCTGCCTCCGGTAGTAAATCAAGATGGCTCCCAGGAAAGAAGAAGAAGAGGAAGAAGATGTCATAGTGTACCAGACAATAGGTTCAAGGGGCCTGTTTTACTATGCCAACATTGGCATTGTAAAATATTAAATATTAAAATCTACTAAAATGTAATTAACGTAATTCTACATTATTAAAATTTAATTAAAAAAAAAACAAAAATCGGTATTTTTTTCTTTTTTATTAGATTTCTGTACATATTTTTTTTTCGAGGCAAAATAAGTATAGGCAGGGCTTTAGAGAAGAGAAAGCTGACGTCAAAAATGTTAAAATCAGCGTAGCTAGAAGTATTTTAACATATAATCTCCCTAGAGCATAAATTATTGCTGGAAATATTTTGAGTATATGAATTTTTTGAAATTTTCACGAGTCGCGAAGCGAAGAGGGATAATTTTCTTTAAACGATCATGTATGAGACAAATTTCCCGCAATTAATTTAAGCACGTGGGAGATTCAGTAAGAAAATTTTATACCTAAATTATATTTAAAAAAAACATTAAGTAAATATTTATTTGGACGTTATCCATAAATAAATAGAACTTGTGTATTGCGAGTTTTGACGTTTTTCGTTTTGTGAACTGTCGTTAACACTTGCGGGTCTTTTTTTGAAAAGAAATGTTGCGATTTGGAAAGGAAACTACAGAATTTGCAATTAATTAATGATATTATAGAATGTACATGTAATAAAGTGTTGTTATATTTCCGACTTATAAAGTAAGTAAATAAAAAATATTGTCGGTATTATTTCAATATTATTATTTTCTAATTATATGATAACTGTCATGTGCCGAGAAATTTCCACTTATTAATTTTACGTTTACATGCTGATGTCGAAATAAAGCATCTGATTGGTTGAAATCGATTGGTATGAAATTTTCATTAAAATTTGATAGTGATATGATTTTTTGAAATTTACAACCCTTCATCAATCAAGGAAAAGTATATTGAATTTTGAAATGTTGGCAGCTTTTTTTATTAAAACAGATCTAACTTGGTCTAAGAGGCTGAGGTTTTTGGATATGAACATGGCCATTATTTAACGTAAGTATTTTTGGTATGACCTCTTTTCTCTGAGTGTAATGAGTCGCATCAAATTCTCTTTGCTTTTTAAATTCTAAGACAATTATAACCTGAGAAAATCCGGTTCAATCAAATTGCTTATTTCTAAAATCTCTTCTAAATATACGATATTATTGCCCCTGTTTTGGGGCGTTTCAAGTAAATTTTTTCTTAACTTGTGTCCTAAAACCTACTTACATAATAAAAAATCTGCTTCCCCTGGAATAATTATTGTGATGAGTCAATGATTGACTAAGTCAGTCAGTCAGTTAGTCACTCTGTTAGTAGTAAAATGGGCACTTATTTAAAATACTTATGTGAATTTGCATATCAAATCTTATACCCTTATGGAATGATAACAGAGTTATGATAAGGAAGGAAGGGTAAATACGCCTGAAATCGCATTTTTTATCGAACGACAAATCTTTTAAAACATCCTGGTTAATTCTGGTTACCTAAACTACCCTAAGAGTTAACCAAATATTAAAACTGGACTGGGTCATCGTCATATAGAAATTAGCAAAGCAAATGCTAAATTTTCTGTTTATAAGAATTTAAAAGTTCTAGGTTTCAGGTCACTATGTATCTGTAAATATAATACAGTTGCTAATTTTTGCTATGGATATTAATCACCGTTTTCCACTTTTTCAGTAATAAGTTAAATAGAAATGAGAAATGCATCACATTAAAAAAATGATCAAAAAAATGTAACATTTTTTTATTATGTTAGTTCTTCTATTGAAAAAAAGGAGGTTTTTTCATCTTAGAAAGTGACACCGTTCAAAAAATTATTCTCCACAAAAAAGCCGTCTACATTTGCTAAAAATGCATAGATTTCGATATAATTTAAAACTTTGCAAATTACGGCAAATTAACCCCGTTCGAATTTAATAAGCACTTTGTTAATTTTTTTATATTAAGGCACCTCAGAACCACAATAAATAATAAAATTGCTCTCACGAATTGGTTCCTTATTCAAAGTGATAAACAATAGCCTTTTAGTTGGTGCAATTATATTTTACTTTTTCTTCGATTAATAAATAATCATATTCAAAATGGATAAAACAATATTTGTTTGCATTTCTTAAATCAAATATTTTTTTACTTTCCTCTTTTACGTAAGCAAACTAGACACAGGACAGACAGATATAATAACTACAATCCGCCGTCTTTCAAAAGCATCTGCTGTACGTCAGTTGGCCCGTTTGGCATATCGGCCCCCTAGAACCACTGCACCATGTCAGTGTGCAAGGACCCTTTTAATAAGTAAATGATATGCGTGCGGGATTGCCTAATTAAGGGGTTTTGCGGTCTGGAGGGCCATGCATTGTAATGTATGTAATTAGGCTTTTATCTTTGGCAATTTTTTCGTATTTCGGCTACTTTTTCGGGCGGCATGTCAAGGTTGGGTACACTTCTTGTCTGGTTAAAGATGCAAATATAAATGGCCAAAGGATAAGCTTTAAAATATTTTAAACAGTAGTGCATTTGATCCAAATTATGGTAAAAACATGATAAAACTGTTTATTATCAGGGTGCAGATGGGCTGGTATAGTAAACATTTATGGTTTTATTTAACAAATATTTGTAAAATTTTAGGTGGTTCTGTTTGATGGATGTGCATGTTCTAGTAAAATTGGAATTGAGTCTTTCGGTGGCCTACTGGTCAGTGACCCTGCTAAACACGTGGCCGACCCGGGTTCGATTCCTGAGGCAGGAGAAAGATATATATATATATATATATATATATATATATATATATATATATATATATATATATATATATATATATATATATATATATATATACAGATTATGTATTATATTTGTAAATAGTTTTAAATGTTGACATGTAAATTTTAAATTGTTGTGACGCATATATGTTGTTATTTTAAATGGATTATCCTCTTATGGGTGAGTCAGAAGAAATCTAGTATGTTTAAGCTAGTATATAATAATATTAATTTTAAATTGTAAAAAAATCCTTTACATCCTATTTCAAAAATTGTATTTTAAAAATAAATTATACTTGTTGTAGACATTGAGAAAGGCCAAACAAGCCGAAACGTTTGTAAATAAATTCAAAATGAAATGAAAACTCTTTTTATTTGTTAATAAAAAAATCAAGAACCACCATGTCCAAGAAAATATAAAAGAATATATTATATATTAATGGTTTAAGAAAAACACGTTGTAAAAAAAAAAAAAAAAAAAAAATATATTTATATATATATATATATATATATATATATATATAAAAATATATATATATATATATATATATATATATATATATATATATATATATATATATATATATATATATATATATATATATATATATATATATATATATATATATATATATATATATATATATATATATATATATATATATATATATATATATATATTATATATATATATATATATATTCAACGGCATTTGCCGCTTCCGCTTGCCGTAACATCAACAAAGTTAAGCTACGCCGGGCACGGTTAGTAACTAAATGGATGACTGCCAGTGAACACCGTGTGTTGTTGAATGTGGGATGAAACACGTTAAACTGTAGGTCCCGTCTGGCTGACATTACCCAGACGATAATGGGGGTAGTTCAAAGGTAGTACTTATTTGTTTAACGTCCGTGGTGGCACTACCCCGTTGTCTAAAAAATTTCGTGAAAATGCAACATCTGCATGTTTCGGTGCTTGGACAGCGTTGACGGCAGGAGGGAATAAAATGGGTTAAAACATTTAATAACCCTGCACGGTACCTATTACTTGGTCTTCAAACAAGCCTGCGTGGGCTGTCATAAATATTAAAAAAAAAACCTTACTTTGTAGATATTGCACAGTATTATTAACATAGAAAAAGTAAAAAGTTAATAGCCCTCATTAATGCATGATTTTCTATATTAACAAAAGATTATAGTATAGGCAACTAAACATACACAAAACAAACGTTAAGTCCATTTATAACCTCGGCATTCAAATAACAACCATAAAAACATCTGTCCAGTCGGTTGTCTAAAACCGATATATGAAAATATTAAATATAAAAATAATATAAATACTTAAGTTGTATATAAAAATTAAATTTAACATTGAAAACTATAGAAGTTCTGAGAGCATTTTTTTACATTTATAACATAATGTCACAAATGACAAATGTATTTTTTGTGACAAATTAATTGAGTACTAAAAAGAGAAGGGTGGTACGTTAATGGATTATAGGTTATCACACATATTTTAATTCTATTTTTTTTACCATAGAAAAAGTACTAATAGCCCCTATTAATGCATGATTTTCTATATTAACAAAATATTATAGTATAGGCAACTAAACATACACAAAACAAACGTTGGTAAGAGTGGTAAGTAAATTGATTATAGGTTATAACACTAATTTTAATTTTTTTTTTACCAAAAGGACTACATATTTTCAATATTTTGGCAAATAAAGAGTAACCAGCACTACTTTGGTAAAAGCTAGAAAAGGTACAACCAAGAACAAAGCTTTGGTGGAAGGTGGAAGACCAATAGAAAAGAAGTTTGTTAAGGCGCGCATCGAACCAGATCTGGTCAAAAACTTTGGATATGTCTGGAGCAACGATCTGGGATTTACCAAGAAACTAAAGGGACTTGTTACAGTTGTATTAAAGAAAAATAATGAAAATATTTTGTGGATCGTTTGCAGGGAGAAGGAGAGAAAAACGGTGAATTCTCAAAACGCTTGATTCAAATTGTGCCACTTTGCGTAATAGGCATTGCTTCTCCCCCCTTTGTTCGGATCTTTTGTGACTAAATCCATACTGCCACAAGCCACAATAGACCGATCGGTCGCGGTGGAAGGGTGTTATACCCACTCACTTTAAACCTACCTAAAAAATCCATACTGACTGTATGTAAATAATTAATTTTTTCATTACCCTGCAAACAATTGAAAGAATTGATTTTTAATTGAAAGAATGAGATTTAGGTAGATTCTTGGGGATAAGTTAAACACGCTTGTGCTTTCAGCTTTCGTGTCATAAGAAATTTGAAAAAGGCAAGTTAAAACAGGTGCGGGTTCGGAAGCACATTTAAAAAAAAATGCTGATATGTTATCCAAACCAAATTTCTTGATATATGTAAAAAATGGGCATGCATAATTTACTTGAGCTTAAAAATAATTTTAAAATGTTAACAAAGAACTAAAGCAACAGTTGAAAAAAGCAGATTAACAGGAGGGTCAAGGGTAGAATTGACAGCAAATTGTTTAACAAAGAGTTCGACTTTTCATATTTATATTTTTCCTGTAATTTTAAGTTTCTGTCACTTCCTGTTTTTTTTGAGGTATTTACTGTAAAAATAAATATTATAATATATTAGGGTGCAATATTATATAAATTTGCGAAATCCTCTTAACAGTATACCAACGAACTAACATTTTTTTTTATCTTTTATGACAGTGCAGAAAGCGGATGAAGCCTAAGTACTACGTACCGTGGTTGCCGGGTATTTAGATATTTGCCTCAGTTTCGTCAACATTTTCCAAGTACTACGGATATTGCATTTTCACGGCACCCTTTAGACAAAGCGGTAGTGCCACCACGAACCTTAATTCATGACTACTATCTTTGAACCACCCTCATTAACGTATGGGTAATGCCATCCAGACAGGACCTACAGTTTAAGGTGGAATATGAGCCACACACAACGGGACATGGTGTTTACTAGCGGTCATCCATCCAAATACTAACCGTGCCCGGCATTCCTTAACTACGCATCATTGGTAGTTCGAGATCGACTGGTTAGCGACCCCTGACTAATGTACAAAGTAAGTTCCCTTAAGCTAAAAATGTTAAATGAGACATAATATACGGTAAAAGTAAACCGCCTCATAAACTAATATTGTGGTGAAAAGTTTAAACCATAAGTTAAGAGTTAACGAGAATGCGTAAAATGCTAATTTGTTGTAACGAAAGAAATGATGGAACTTTCTTCTTCTTAAATCTTAGGCCATCTTGTCAGATACCCCCTAAAGTTACATATCCAATATCAATAAATACGTTGTTTTTTGTGTAGGTAGCGAATGCGGCTCAAAATTTAAGGCCGTGTTCAAACAAGGCTTTTAAACTACCTACGATGTTAGGCTAGGGAGTTTACATGGGCGAGTACTATATAATTGGTGCCGCTTTCTTCTATCTAGAATACGTTACATTGCCTTTTTATAGAATTAAAAAGACGAATTGGCATAAGGACCACAATATATTTTTATATTAAGAGAGTCCACGAGTAATTACATAGTAAGTACTAATGTCCCGAGATTATGTTAGAGGAAGTTTATTAATACGAGACTTAATAGTTTTAGTTTGTTTTATTTGGGATACTCACCTTACTACTTTTTGGAAAATGGAACCTCCTCGGTCTAGGTGCCGGGGTATACGAGCTGACCCTGTCAGCGTATACCGACCTGACGAAAGGTCCCATTTTCCAAAAAGTAGTAAGGCGAGTATCCCAAATAAAACAAACTTAAACATGAATCCGTCACAAAACTATAGAACATATTAACTTAATAGTTTGTGGGTTTTGGGGAAAACTACCTCTGCAGGCAGCGGGTTTTACAGTCTATGTAAAGGAGCTGACATAGTGGAAAATTCAGGATGTTTACATTCATTTTGTGTCGGGTTATTGTCTTAATCGTCGTTTGAAGTCTCCTGCTTAACTTTGACTAAGTTGTAGTCTTAAATAGCAAAAAAGAACTAGAAAACCTACTAGAAATTAAAGATGGTATATTTATACAATGCCAGTTAGAAAAAGACTTTTTATTTACGATTTTGGCAATTCTGAAAAATCTAGGTGGGCGAGACTGCACAATCACAAAATATCACGTAAGACACTGAACATTTTTGCAACAATATATATATATATATATATATATATATAAAAAAAAAAAAAAAAATTTTTTTTTTTTTTTATATATATATATATATATATATATATATATATATATATATATATATATATATATATATATATATATATATATATATATATATATAAATCACATTACATCGTCTTTTTTTATCTTGGGACAGTCCACGAAGGCTGATGCCTAAGTACTAACGTACCGTGGGTGTCTTCAGTGTGGTGAGAGGGAGTTTGTTCACACGGGACTTAAATTTTTGGAGATTGGGAGGAGAAGGAAAAACTTCTGCGGGCAGCAGGTTCCATAGTCTTGACACTCTTGGGATGAAGGAACGAAGAAAGCGGGAAGTTCGGGGCCTCTCTAATTGAACTGTAAAAAGATGCATAAAAGTTGCACTACGTATTGCTCTGTTGGGCGCTGCCAGAGAAGGAATTATACTGGCCAACTCATCTGAGCAGAAGCCGTGAAAATACCTATAGAAAAGTGACAGATCCCCTATAACTCGACGGTGGGTAAGAAGAGGAAGCCTTTCTGTGAGCGTTGGATCATTAATAAGACGAACGGCTCTTCTTTGAATGGAGTCCAGAATGCTAAGTGTTGTAGGGGACGCCATTCCCCAGACATGAGAACAATATTCTAAAGATGGTCTGATTTGGGACACATACAGAGTATACAGATTGGAAGAAGAGAAATATTTTCTGGCTCGGAAGAGAAATCCAATCTTTTTTGGAGCTGCCGAAGCTATGGATAAAATGTGTTTGTGCCAGTTGAGGTTATTCTCAAAAGTAACGCCGACAAGATTAAACGACTTTTTGTTCTGCAGAGCTTGGCCGCTCATATGTAAGGGATGAGCATTTGCAGACTTTTTTTGCGACAGCGAACATGACTGTGTTTTCGAGGCATTAAACTGAACAAGATTTTTGGCGCCCCAATCCAAGATAAGTTTGAGGTCTTGTGAAAGAGATATCTGCGTTGACCTGCGCTTGTTTTCGAAATCAGAATTACACGGTGGCTTAAGAAATTGAATACTAGAGTGGAGGGTACTATCGTCAGCAAAACTATAAATGGGATTGATTGTGGAAGAGAGAAGAAGTGTCGTAAGAGATTCGAAAGAGGCGAGTTAAGATGGGTGCAAGCTCGGGAGCACATTTTTTTAAGACGATTGCTGGTATGCCATCCAGCCCAGACGATTTTTTAGTATTAAGAGAAGAAAGAATACGCTTGATCTGTTTGACTTTAAAAATTATATCGGACATTTTATGAGAAACAGGGACAACTGTTGTAAGGGGAGGATTAATAGGAGGATCAAGCGTAGAATTGGCAGCAAATTGTTTGGCAAATAGTTCGGCTTTTCCTTTGGGGGTAGAGACAATTCCATCTTTAGAGATTAGTGTATAAAACCAAATCGATTAAATCAACTAAATGATAGCAAGAAGATTTTAATATCACGTTCTCTTGAAACAACCGAAGCTAATCCGGAATAATAAACCACAATTAATGAACGTTTATAAGCAAACAGAGAAAGAAATGTAAAATTGGAACATAGTCTTTGACGCGTTGCACGCTGCAAATCCCAATTATGTTAAACACATTTGTTTTAGTGACAAATCTACATTTTCCCTTAACGGTAATGTCAATATCTGTACCCATATGTACTGGAGAACCATATTGTTGGCTCCATATTTTTCGGATAATATTTAACTAGTAGGAGGTATTTAGACCTTCTGCAGATCCATATAACTCCTTTAATAAACAATATTGTGGCACAAAATCCACAAAAATTCCAACCAGATGTTAGTTTTTGACAATATGGGGCACTATTTTCTTGGTTTAAGAGAATATCCTAATGCCAATTATTCAAATAGATGAATCGGTTATCGTGGTTCGACGGAATGGCCACCTAGGTCACCTGACCTAACATTTTTTTGTGGGGTTATGTTAAATCCAAAGTTTTCAAAACGCGTCCTTAAAACCTGAATGAACTTCGCCAACGCATCATCGATGTGCAGAAATAACCCCGAAATGCTTCGTAACGTCAGAGACGAATTTACAAAACGAATGTTCATATACCAAAAATTCCATGGTGGACAATTTCAGCACCTTTTAAAATAAACTTACATTTTTGTTAATTTTTACTCTAATAAGCCAGATTTTTGTCCTTGTGATGTGTATTGTAGGTTTAAAAATAGATTTAATTATTTTTTGGGTATTGTTGATTGACTATCACTCAGCAGGTATTTTATAATTTGACAATACTGTCAAAAATGAACCGGCGTTAATTGTTACAGCGGAAAATTAATTAAAAATCAGAATATTAAAAACAACTCTGCGAAAAATAATTATTGATGCTATTACAAAAGCGGATTGACGCAAGGATCTAAAAATAGGAGTTTTAAAACAATCGTAGTTAATATACTAAATTAAAGTGTTCGAAAGGTTATTTTCGACGTATATGACGATTAGATGGTATACTGAAACCGTATTCGTCCTGCAAAACTTTTTAATAAATAATCAGCGTCTAGTAAGTATTTACAGTTTAAAAGGATATAAAAGGTAGGATTGATTTAAAATAATTTTAAGATTAAAATTAATATCAATGTTTTTACAGCACAAGGCCCATTGTTAAAAAAAAACACGCAAGTAGATAAAATTCTGTGGTACAAAAATAATTATTATTACATGGCACTCCCCCAATAATAAAAAATAAATCAGCGATGGGCTCGCTCGGACGTGGCCCGGCATAAAATGTGGTGTTGGAACATCGGGATATTTTCATAAGTTAATAAATTCGTAGCGCCTTCGACAGCCTAGTTTACGATTCCGATTTGTGAGATATTTATTAGTATGGCTATATTTATACACTCCGACATATTTATTAGCGGTTAAAATAAAAGAAAAAGCTCCGCTGTAATAAATATAATATGTGGTTATTGAGGATGCATGGGAGAGGACCGAGTGGCCACTGCACAAATTATCGACAAGACCGTCCGAAACTTGTTTTACGTCTTGGTTTAATAATTTAAGTTAAAATATAAAAAGTTTTTCTTAACTATTTATAGACAATGTTTATTCAAATAACAATTACCCATTTTGAAATGTATAAAGTTGACGTATAGAATACTAAAAAAAAATGGTCCTACCTACTAAACAAAACGCGTTTTGTTAAAGTAATTAGAAAGTTGAATCAGCGAGGATCTGAATCCTGAGCTAGAAATTAGATCCCGCATAGAGCAAGCTGGAGCCAATTTTATTAAAATGCGGAACCTGTTACCCGACAAAACACTCAATTTAAACGTAAGATTTAACTTTGTTAAATGTTATGTGTATTCCACGTTACTGTATGAAGTCGAGCCCTGGCCGCTAAAAGTCAGCAGTATTAACAAGCTGAAAGCATTTGAGATGTGGGTATATCGTAGAATGCTGCGGATTCCATGGACCAACCATATCACCAATCATTAATAAAATTTGATTTATGAATAGGTTTTTATTTCTATTTCTCATGTTTATAATAAATTAATTAATAAATTATTATACTATATTTTATATAATAGTTAAATATATAATTAATATAATAAAATATATATATAATATATATATATTATAAATATATAAAAATATATATATATATATTATATATATATATATAATATATATATATATATATATATATATATATATATATATATATATATATATATATATATTATATATATAATATGGTAATATATCTTATAATATATTATATATATATATATATATATATACGAAATTCATAATGAGTCTACCCAAATCAGATTTTAATGGAATTTTACCATTTTTTAAAGTTATTTCATAAATGGCTAAATTTATAAAAAATATTCATTTGACAAACTTAAGAAAATTTAATTTTCTAAAAAAAAGTTTTTTAATGCAAGTCGCTAATATTGATATTTCTCGCGATATAGAGCACTTTAAGTTTAATATCGGGGTTTATGAAAAATTTAAAATTATGAAAGCAATATTAGCGATTCGCTTTAAAGAACTTTTTTTGCAGAACATTTTCTACAAGTTTGTCATTTGTTTTTTTTTTTATAAATATTGCCATTATTTTAAACCAACGTTATTTTCGAATGCACTTTGATGGCATTTAAATCAAAGACTTTTTTGACATTTTTTTTACAAATTTTTAAATGAGCAGTACCTAGTGTACCCAGTAGTCAATTAATTACTAATTTATCCTATCTAGACAACTATGTAAAATTTTTACCTAAATCAAACACTTCATGAAGCATGTGTCATGGGCTCTGCGACTATAAGTGAAACAGAAAATAATAAGTTTCTTCTTTAAACAGTTTTTAAACTAAAATACATATTATGATATTATTATACAATCCATACATATAACTGAACATTAAGTTGGATTAGAGTCTAAAAATTAAAAGTGAAAACAGGGCAATATGTAATTTTTTTTCTACAAGTAGCTTCTAAGTTAAAAAGTAACCTAACGTACCTATAGAGCGACGAAAATAGAAATCCATATTTTTCATAATCTGGATAAAAAAAATGTCGAAGCAACCTTAATATTTTTAGGTTGCATCCCTTTAAAAAGGATATAATATAAATATATATATATATATATATATATATATATATATATATATATATATATATATATATTATTATATATATA
>JAHBCN010006172.1:0-50573 GCA_019359885.1 Listronotus oregonensis | reverse complement strand
GCATTGTGAAGGTTCGCACTCCAAAAAAAAAAAAAAAAAAAAAAAAAAAAAAATAACAATTTTTTTTTTTACCTAATTTTTTTTATTAACTTTTCAAAACCTGTCGAATAGCCGACCTAAAAGTGTTTCAGGCCCTACTGTTACGCAAAGTCTTATCTTACCTTATCTGAGTAGTTATTCCTTCGTTCTTTTGAATGGACCCCTTATGAAGCCTTTTCCATGTTTTATTTCACCGAGGCTCCCCCAGTATTCCTCCAATCCATTTCTTGGTTTGCCCTCTTGCTGTGGTTTTGGTCACTCCAAGGGCAGGTTCTGATCCAAAGTATGGTGTGGATGATCCCTGTCTCGCTAGCTCATCCACTTTTTCGTTGCCTTCTATTCCCGAATGTCCTGGTACCTACAGGAGAGTTACCCTGTTGCTTTCTTCCATGACTTTTAGTTCTCTTTGGCATTCCCATGTCAGTTTGGACGTTACCTTGGGGTTTACTGGTGATGCCTGGCTGTCTGTTAGTTTAAACATATAGTTACTTAATTACTTCTTTTTAGGGTAACAATGCATTGCAAAAAAAGATTAAAAAGTGTAAATCGGTAGTATCGAGTTTTAGTAGTTTAATATCGTCTTTTTTAATATTTTTACAAAATGCGCTGTAAAAGTTTTTTACGTAGGCGTTACTAACCCTTC
The DNA here is from genome assembly GCA_019359885.1 of Listronotus oregonensis. NCBI lineage: Eukaryota > Metazoa > Arthropoda > Insecta > Coleoptera > Curculionidae > Listronotus > Listronotus oregonensis. The sequence goes on along the minus strand of JAHBCN010006172.1, from coordinate 49,891 downwards.
TTTTTTTTTATTTTGGGTAAGCTGGTAAATCTGTTATAATCTTCCTGTGTTTGTTAAAATTATGACTTTTATTAATATGCATAAAAATAAAACTAACTAGTGGTAATAGACAAAAAAACCATACCACCATAATGTTGCAGTTAACTAGTTAATAGCGTTTTAAAGAAAATAATTTAATTTTTTTACACATTATTAAGGATTTCATATGTTTAGTAAGTACCAAAAAACAAAACACATTTTCTTCTCTAATTATTGGTCTATTTATCATCTTAGAATTACGGCTCCTATTCGGTGAAGATGTTCTATTTGTTCTAAAAAGGTTTATTTATACAAAACAAATGACCGACTTGACTAAATCCCTTTCACATAAATCTCCGAGATTAGATGAATCGGACAGAGGCCGTCGATAGAGCAAATGCACGTTTTCTCTAGGGGGATTTAGCTTGGCTGAGAATTCCAACAGAGGCCTAAACTGACCATAAATCGTTGTCTCTGTAGTCTTTTGCAGTGTTTAAAATAACATCTTAAAATAATATTTTGTTAAGAGACAATTAGGAATATCAAATAGTTATTTTTTCACAACGTTTATTATTATAATTTAAAATTTTACCCTTTATAGTAAGGATATTTTTAAAATATTATCTAGTTGTTTACAGAGTATTACAAACAACTTAATCCTAATTTTTAGGTCTTTTTAATATTTAATTAACAGTTTAAGAATAATATTATACAGGGTGTAAAAAGTATGGTGCTTACGATTTTAATGGGCGATAGTGGAGCTCAAAATAAGTCGAAAAAGCCAAGAACATATGGGTCAAAAGTTAATTGTTTTCGAATAATGGCCTTTCAAAGTTTAAAAAAGTTGGCAACACCGCGCCCGTTTCACCGCAGCGAGTCGAACGTCGAACACTTTTTGCGATGTTTTGGATATTTACATTTTTTTAAGGAGATGTTCATTTACATACAAATAATAAAAATTTATTTTTGAAATTTATTTTGATATTTAATTTGAAATTAAATTTAAGTAAAAAAATAAATAATTATTGTTTGTTTTTTATTTGTAATTAAAAAAATAGTTGTACTTACCAAAAGATTAGGCTAAATATCCATTTTAGGAACACACTTACTTTACTTTTTCGTATCCGGAATAAGTTTCTCGGCCCAGTATTGGGCCACGTCCTATGCTTCGGGTTTGCCTAGCCATAAGTCGTTAAGGGAACACTGCATGGGGCAGTTTAGGCATGTCAGGAGATGTTCCATTGTCTGTACTGCGCAACAGTCACACAGTCGTCATTTGGCTAGGATAGTCTCCATCTGATCAAGTTTGTTTTTACAGGTGCGACACCAGTTCGAATGCCATTTAGCATCTTCCATGTTTTAAAGCCACTTAAGACACCACTGGGCGGGTCCTCTAAGAGAGGATAGTTGCCAAGTAGTTCATCCAATGGATCTTTAAGAAAACGGTGTCTGGATTTTAATCTGTGAGATGTTGGGCAGCTGGTGGCAAATGGGGGATGGCGATCATCGAAAGTTTTTTAAAACTGTGTTCGTGAGCTGTTCCTCTTGATTTGGGATCGCTGAAACCTGTGGTTATGTACAGATTTCCCAGTTTTGTGGGCTTCATGCATCCCGTCACCAGCCTACAGGTCTCATTGAGGCTTATGTCGACTTTCCTGGCATGCGCCGATCTAGGCTATACAGTACATGCATACTCAGCTGTGGAGAAACAAAGTGCTTGGGCAGTGGTTCTAAGGACAGTTGGTTTAGCGCCCCATTTGCAATTTGTTCCCTTTGTTACGGATCTTTTCACAGTGATGCCTATATGTAAGTGATCTATCGAGGGTTACTCCGAGTTGTATTGGTTTATCGGTATGTTCAAACGTGTCACCATTCCAGACAACGTTAAGATTTCTTTTAGCCTGACGTGAGCGAAGGTGAAAAGCACAAATCTGAATTTTAAAGTGGTTGGGTTTAAGGGAGTTTTCTTTGTAGTAGGCTGACATAGTGGCTAAAGTGCCCTCCAGCTTTGCCTCCACCTCCTCAAAGTTCCTTTCCCGCGCTGCTACACCAGCGTCATTAGCGTATAGAAAAAGTGTCGTGTCTTCAGGTGTTGGTTGGTCGTTTGTGTATATGTTAAATAAGATCGGCGCAAGGAAGCTTCCCTGGGCGAAACCATTTTTTTTTGGAACACAAATTATTATGTTTTAAAGCGGCACTTTTTTATTTTACTTAAAGAATAAAATTTTTCGGTTGCACACATTCCGTTTTCAAAAATCTTTGGTACATTTGCACTACGTTGCCAGACGGTTGCCAGACGGTTGCCAGACGGTTGCCAGACGGTTGCCAGACGGTTGCCAGACGGTTGCCAGACGGTTGCACCATGTTTCGTGATCGTGGGGATGGTCATATCTCACTTCTTGTCAGTATTTTTTAATCATTACTACGCAGTTATTATAAATTAATTTCTGATAAGTGTCCTGGAATTTTATTACAAATTTAAACACATCGTTATTTTGGAATCCATATTAAATTAATCTTGATTAATTACGTGTGCACATTAAAATAAATTGTTTCGTAGATGCATCTAAGTGGAGTTTTTGCAGTGCTATTCAATTTATACCAGTCTTTCCGCTTTTTACTATGCTAATAAATGTTTGCCTAATAATGTTAACCTCAAACTTAAACTACACGTAAACACAATCAAAATGCGCTACCTGTACACTTTTTGGCACAACATCTAAAGAACTACTTAAGAAAATGATCTAAATTAATACAAAAGGGATGCGATCAAAATAATATTATTTTTTCATTGGTTTGTTTTTAAAAGCGTCTAATTTTTCTCAATACAGTTTAATAAAAGGAATTCCATATTCGTTTTAAGTAACCAAAGAAATAATTTGATTATATATTTTACTGTTAAGTGGCAATAAATGCTAGACTTTTGCAGAATACTGACTTTTTATGTTTTGGCATTCCATGTATTTTTGTAAAACATATAAAACATGCGACGCTTTCAAAAACGAACCAATCTGTCACATTAAGAAAATATTAAATTTATTTTGTCTTAAGTCAATTCATTTTTTCTACGAAAAAAACACACAAGATGGTGATTTCAAATATTTTTTTTTTATACATGACAAAATCCATAAATATAACCCTGTTTTCTCTTCTTGTAAAATTAGAGCTGTTTTAAATATGTTTTTTTACTTGTTTAAATATTTTTTAAGCAATTATTGACCTTAGCAATTGTTCTTAACTTTAAACAGTTGGTGAGTGCGACCAAATAAACCGATAATATTTTTTTTAAAAAACGTTTAAAAGTCTTCTTTGTGTGAAACAAAAATCAAATATCTAGGTTTAATATTCTGGACTTTACCGAATTTGCCAATTTTTTCAAAAGTATTGTGAAAAATCTGTTAAACGGATTTTAACGAAATTTGACACTATGTTTTACCATAGAATAACGTTTTATTTGGCCCAAAATAAAGGTCCCTAGAGAAATTTAAGGGTCTAAAATATAAATATAAAAATAAAAATCCCATTTTTTTTACATTATGTCTATTTAACAAATGTCTTTCTGAAGGCTTTTTAGCAAAAACATGCCTGTCGCCTTTTATATTGTAAATAAAAAGTTAATTTAAAATAAAATTTGTTTTGTTGTCAACTATTTTAAATTTATAGCCTTTCATATATTTAGAAATGTGTCATTGTGTTGTTACGTTAAAAAAAAACAAATTAGAGTTAAAGATAAAAAAATTACCAGACCTATTTTAATACCTGGTAATCCGAACCACCTATTTTTTAAAACTTGTAAACAGTAATACAATACTGCTTATCGTAAAAGTGTGTACTTCATGTAATCTAAATTATTGCTAAAACTGACCATCATCGAAGCAAATTCGCCTGCATAGGCTAAACCCATTATTACAATATTTTACGGTGGTCTCTATGACAAACGCTAAATTGGAATTAATACATAAAATTTAATTTCGATTAATTTACAATATATTCTAATTCTAAATAGCAAGAGCAAATTAGTTGTGTTCATATCATAAATTTTCATTTTAATTGGCAGGCCTTTTGTTTATTTTGGGAATATTATATATCATGTGCGATCGTATACATTAGTGAAAATCGTTTTTTTAAATCAATATTTTGATTAATGCAATTTTACCTACAGATATTCTACGATACTTAACTATATAATTTTCGGCAAAATATCTCATTGATTTTATTTAAAAAAAAAATTGGAACATTTAAGACAATATTAGGTAAAACAAAGTACTTTCCTGTGACTACGTTGTATGAAATGATTTACTATATTTTACGCGGATTTTTGACTTTTAAAAAACCATTGCCACCATTGATTTTTTAAAACAGTTTTTTTTTAATTGACAAAAGTGCATGCGACACAGTCACACAAAAAAAGCTATTGCATTACAGACTTAACTTCCTAACGCCAAAAAACAGGTCTAAAATACCAAAAATTTAAAAAATACCAGCAAATTTATGTTTTATTTTCCAAACATACATTTGTTAAAAAAGACCATATTAAATAAAGTTACCTTCAGAATTGATGTCTTACGCGAAGTTTTCTACTAACTTTAAAAAACTTCTTTTCTAAAGATCCACCGATTTGCGCTAAATTTTGTGTGGGGGTTCCTTATCACAAATCTACAAAATTCAATATAAGGAGTTCAGTTTGACGGACCAAATATTTAAACTCTTCTAATTTACTCCAGATTTAATATATAGGAGTTGCATAGGTAGCTGATCACAAAATTGGGGTCATATTTGCTAAATTTAATACGGCGAAATCAATATGGCCAACGAGATTTTCAAAAATTAAATTAAATGATTTTTGAAAGTTCCGTTCGCCATATTAAATCCGCTATCTTAAATATTGCACATATGACCCCAATTTTATGATCAGCAACCCTTAAAACTTTTATGTACTAAGTCTGACGTAAATCGGAATAGTTCGGATATTTGGTCCGTCATATTAGACTCGCCATATTAAATTTTGCAATTTTGACTTCGAATTGGTGATCAGCGACGCCCAAAACCTCTGTACACAAAATATGGCGTAAATCCGTTAATTTTGGAAAAATAATAGCTTTTTTGAATCTAACCCCAGAATTAATGTTTACTTAAATCAAATTTGGTCCGCCGTATTAAAGTCGCTAGCTCGAACTTTGCAAAATTGACTTCGGATTGATGATTAGCGACCCCCAAAACTTCGTACCCAAAATTTGGCCTAGATTGGTTGATTTTGGGAAAATGATGTTTTTTTAACGGCCAAGTGATGATCGTGTTGTTAAATTTAACAATGGATTTAGCAATTGTTAAAAGTTAACAACGGTTTAGAATGTTTAACAAAACGTCATTGTCAGTGTTATTTAATGATTTTCGTAGGCAACCTGTCAAAATCTGACATTTTGTTAAACATTCTAAACTGTTGTTAACTTTTAACAATTGCTAAGTCCATTGCTAAATTTAACAACGCGATCATCACTCGGCCGTAAGTCCACCGTCAGAATTCATGTGCCGGTTTTAAGGGTAGATTTTTATTTTTCTTAATGGTTTTTTAAAAGATATATATTTGCAGTTTTTTTCCGTTTGTGAGTCACTAATTAACCAAATTTTAATTTAAAAATAAGCTATATTTTATTTAAATTACTAAAGTTTCTGCAATATCTGCTAAAAATTTGGGATTTTCAAAAATCAAAAAATATATATCAAAACTTCTTTGTGACACACCTTGGTGAAGAAACGATAATCATTACTTCTCTGCACTATAATTAGTTGCCGATAGACGCTGCTGTCGAATAATAATAAACTGAAAAACAATAGGTGCAAAGGTTTGGACGCCCTGTAAAATGACTATTGCTAATTAAGACACGACAAATAGTAACTGTACACAAGTGTTTATTTTACAAAAATTATTACTTAATTTCTACTCCACAAAATATGGCGTAATAGGCCAATGGAGCATATCAGCAACTCAAGACAATATATACAAATACACAATGTCCTATAAGAAAACTTTTTCGTTAACAAATTTTTGGTAATGAATTTACTTTAAAAAATAGGAAAATAAGATAAAAGGCACTGATAGCATAAATTAATTGGTCAAGAGTTGGCAATCTTTAACATAACTTATTATCTACTTCGAATGATCACAATTTTATCAATGGCTTACTAAGTATGAAGAGTGGTTACGGATTTTGCTCCTGAAAGGGGCACAAACATGTATTTTATTTAACGAGAAAATCGTTTATATTTTACCAAAACCCGAATTGCTCTATGACGGTGAAGTCTATGAGGCGACGTTACGACACAATTAGAAATTATTTTATACCACTTGAAAAGTTCGTATATTTGAAGTCAAATTTAAAAATAATTTGCAGGTGTTTGGGACACCCCGTGTCACTTGTCACTGTGACATCCGGTAAAAACCATTGATAAACTATATTATAAAAAGGTTTAGATGTCACCTTGACTATCCAGCTATTCCTCCAACATACCATTCACCATCAGTTTTCTCTATCACTACTTCAGCTAAATACTGCTCTGTTACTGTTTATTGCATCACTTTAATCACACCTTACTTTGATTTTAAACCTTGTTTAGAATGTGTCAATCTTTAATTGACACCGAGAATTATTAAAAGTAGCTTTACTAGCTGAAAAAAATGTACACCTTTATGTAAACTATAAAAAAATACGATTTTTTATCAGCTACTTAATAGAACACTTCGGCGATTTTCCCAGAAATGCTAAAGAATTTTTACGTTTCTAACGTAATAAAACAGTGAGACCCTTCAGACAAGTGCATCACTGACCATGCCAATTGTCCTGCTAAAATTCTTTCTTTAGGCTTGCGCTTCTCTTCTCCCTCGCGTCGTCGGTAGTGTCTGCTAGGACCCAGATTACGACGCGCGAGTGTAGAGCTCTCATTGGTTGCGCCTTTATCAAAAGCCAAGTCCTCGAAAGCATGTCGACGCGTTGGCGTTCTAGTATGTTATTTTTACGTTGTTAATAAGGAATTTTACTGGTTAAAAAACTCGATTTTTATTATTTTATAACAATTTAAAAAGGAATATTAGCTTGCTTATTTATGGCTTTAAAAATAGCATCTATGTTGCCAGACGTGTTTCTGTAATACACCCTATGTATTTAAAAGTCATACTCACACACTTGAAAGATGCCTAAAAATAATTGTTTTAGCCAATATTAGTAAATAAAATTAGCGATATACCAAATCAGCCAGTCTATCGTTAGCCTATTAGCGTTCCATTATGAACATGAAGCACGTTTCCGCACACACGAATAGCGCGTTAATTGCACCGCTTCAATCTGAAATAACGTTACCATTTGTATTGCGTAATAAAATACTTTGAGAAGTGAGAGAGATTTACTGAAATTGTAACTTAACATCATCATGGGGTTTTCTGTTGACAGGCTGTGTTTTTACTTTTATTTTAAAGTATACCCACATAACGGTTTCAGAGAAAACAAAACAGTCTTTAAAAGTGTACAGAGTCTTTGATTATATTTGCCTGGCTTCTGGAGCCTTTATTTTTAAAGAGAGAAAAAAATGTTTTATATAAAAATTGTAGGATTTTTTCCATATTATCTTTTAAAATTATCAGTAAAAAAATATCGCAATAAAAAAATTGAAAAATATAGGCAACTTCAACGTTTTTAAATGGAACACCCTGTATATTATACGCTACAATAAAATATCTTTTTTTTCTGATTTCAAATATATATATATATATATATATATATATATATATATATATATATATATATATATATATATATATATATATATATATATATATATATATATATATATATATATATTATATATATATATATATATATATATATATATATATATATATATATATATATATATATATATATATATATATATATATATATATATATATATATATATATATATATATATATATATATATATTGCGACGGTACGCTTTTTCTCGACGTCGTTGTCGAGCGTGTGTAGGCTAGCTTTGTGTTTTTTATTTTATATATTATTAAAATTAATAATTAGTTTAAATATATTTATACTTTTGGTGAAGGTTAATGACTCAACACAAAACTGGCCTTTGCGCGGTTTACCACGTGCAAATTTTTTATTTGTGGAACACAATTCTATCTTTTTATTTCTTAATTATTCCGGCTGGATACTCCTTCTCAGGTGGCTTCAGATTGTATAAAGGTCTTATGAACGTATATAAATGAAAGTCAATATATTGATTTAAAATTAACTCTTATATTTAACAATAAATAAAATTTTAAATAACAAAAAAAATGACCAAATAATATCCTGTTGTTTTCGAGAAAAACTTAGAACTTAATCTTATATTTCTTTGTTAAACAATTCGCTATATTTACTATTACTGCCTAATTTTATACCATTTAATTTTATATTATTGAAATGTCCAAAATCATTTAAATTTTTATAATGCGGATCTGTCTTAAAATTCCTAGCGGCAATATCTTTCACTAACAATTTCTATTCTAAGTTACCTTGTGATCCGATCTTGGTTATGTTTCAACAGACATGACTGTTGACAAAAGGATATAAAATTTCTGCTTAACTAGTATGAAGTATCTATCCAAACAATGATTTACTGAATATTCAAGACCTGGTTGTGCTGTACCAATTACTGCAATTTCACTTATCGGCGTCTTCCACTTGGTGATTACAAAAATAGATGTTGTTCCGGTGTTTATTCGTTTTGATGTTATTTGGGCTTTTTGTGTGGAACAATATGGCTGCTTCTTGGAGGTAAACTTTCTTATTTTATATTATACTTTAATTTAATTCACTTATTTACTTTATACTTTACTTTAAAACGAAAAACTATGAAGGTTATACTTCATATAAATCTGCACATCCCCTTTTGGGTATTGGCTATGATGATGTTTTCAATTGTTTTATGGACCGGGGGGAGCTAAGTTTCTTTAGCAACTGAATTTAACAAAAGCATTGTTTTCAGGGGTAGTGAGTTTATATAGGTTGTGGAAAACAGTTGAAAATTTTCTCGTAAATTCTCCATTATTTGTATTCCCCTTGAGCTATTTTTAGATCATCAAAATGGCTACCTATGTCAATAAAATTATATAATTTTTTACTTTTGCCTTTGATTATAATTTTATGGTATATTTTGAGATACTCTTACCCCCTTGAATTAAAGATAATTTTATACTCTATCTATTGATATCCATTTCACTTTGTTCCACAAAAGCCCTTTCTTATTATTTAAATTTTTATGACATGGTGTCATAGACTTTTGATTAAATAATTTTGATAAATTATTATTTTACTAATAAATCTTTGTTTGGATCACTTTATATGTACTATAATCTAAATTAGCCTAATTTTACACACTATTTAATACTAATCCTATATCTTAAAATTCTAATTTAACCATATAAATTTGATTTTTGACCCTTGGTAAATGTTTGTTTTATACACATGCACATTATTTAAAGTTTTTATAGTTTCTGTGTTTATATTCTGGTTTAATTTTTTTGTCATTCTATAGAATGTTCATGTCACTAAAGTTCTTGCCGGATTTGGCTATCTTTTACTTATTTTTACTAGGCAATTTTGACCACTATCCTGACGTGTCACTTCACTATATTCACTTGGTTTTAAATTGTTTATAATTGTTTTTATCCCCCTTTTCTTGGGGTTACCTTATCCTAAACTATTAACAAATACTATTCTTATCCTAATTTGTACATTTATACCTAGCTTAACTTAATTTTAATTCCAAAAATCCATCAACTTATTTGGCTGTGTCATATACATTGCTATTTGTTTATATTTTGGCCCTTATTTTTAAAACACTTAGTACATTCTTGTACATTTTATTCTCCAAAGTTATCCTATATAATAGACCTTTTCTTTATTCTTAGTTTTGAGAGTTATTTCTCTTTTTAAAATTGTCCATGACAAAAACTTTGGATTCTACGAGAGCTTACGAGGTGAAATTTGGTATTTTGTAAGATACATAACTTTTATGTTTTGTAACTGTGTTATTCTTTATTGAGTCCTTATTTATATTGAAATTTGACTTTTTGCACTTTAATTTACTTTTTAATGACTCATTTTAGCCCTTAGATATGGTATGTTTTACCTTTATTCCCAATTATAACATTCCTATGACATATTTATTATAATTAAAATAGTTCTAAATGTTTATCTTTTCAATATATATGTATATATACATTAATTATATTTGGATGAACCATTTTTACGATATTTAAGCTTAAAATATAAATAAATTAAAAAAAAATCATTAGTATCAAGAAAGCTATGAAAACAATAAAATTGTTTAAATAATTTGACGTATTGATATTGTAAAAAGTTAAAATTTATCATTTTAACTAATAAAAGTAGTTTGTATTGCTTTTTTGTCGATGGGCTATTCAGAAGAACAAAAAATCGCTATTATGCGTCTTTTTTATGGTAACAATAATAATGTGACGACAGTACAAAGGGAATATTACTTATATATATCCTTAACAACGGGTACCATTTATAGATACTATTAAATACATAGTAAAAAAGTTTACTAAACCAAAAAGCTTTAAAATGAAGAAAAGGACTGCAGCACGAAATGAAAACAAAGTTTTGGATATTCTCGTTTTTTCAGGATAATTATTATACTTTTTCTATTGGACTAGCACTAACTACTTTTAATAATTTTAGAAAATCCTGAAATACCAATCTCGGATGCGGCATCTAAACTTAAAAAAACAGATTACCAAATTTATTTAATCCTAAAATTGTAAAAATTTTATCCCTATAAATTTATGTCCGTTCAGAATCTTCCTGAACAAAACATGCAGGAGCGACCTAAGTATGCATTGGAAATAGCTAGGTTTATGCAGCAGGATCCAAAGTTTTTAAACAAAATTCTATTTACCAAAAAGTCTTCTTCACTTTGGCAGGAATGTTTAACCACAAAAATAAACATTATTGGTCCAGAGAAAACTCTCACCAAATTCAGCAACATAACAATTTTATTGTTTCCATGGCTTTCTTGATACTAATATAAAACTTTTTTGGAATTTATTAATAATGTAACCTAAAATATCTCAAAAATGGTTCATCCAAATATCATCAATGTATATATATTTGAAATCAGAAAAAAAAGATCTTTCGTTGTAGCGCATAATATACAGGGTGTTACATTTAAAAAAGTTGAAGTTGCCTATATTTTTCCAATTCTTATTGCAAAATTTTTTTACTGATAATTTCAAAAGATAATATGGAAAAAATCCAAAAAATTTTATATAAAACATTTTTTTCTGTCTTCAAAAATAAAGGCCTTAGAAGCCACTTAAATATAATCAAAGACCCTGTACATTGGTGTTGCCAGCGAAAAAAGAATATGTTACAATTTAAAACTTTGGGGTTTTATAACTATTTTTAACACTGTAATTGAAACAGACAAAAACCAATTCATAGTTTTAACATGATACTGACAAAGATAATTAAAAATGCCAATAAAATAAGTTTTCAATATCCCTGGATCACCGGTTTTTCTAAGATACGAAAGGAAAATGACTAAAAAGCGAAAAAAATTAGTGACATAAGTTTTAAAATGCTATTTTTGGGTTATATGCAAAAAATCAGATAAAATCTTGTTACGAGATGACAAATATAAATAGTTATGTGGTAGCACCCTTTAAGAATTTGCTAGTATTATTTCTGTAATTTATAAGGCGTGGTATAAGAATAATCGAGGTGATGTTTCTGGAATATTATAGAAAACTAAGAAAAGTATAAGGACCGCGGTCAACCGTAGTTAGTTAGTTATATGGTAGTGGTATAGTCTGTCTCAAAGTATATCGTTATGGCTTTTGCCGTACAATACCCCAATAAACCTTTAACGATTTTATTACCTATTGTTATTGAGTAAGCCCAGTATTTCATAATGGCAAAGGTGGGCCAGGTATTTCTTGAGTTTTGACCATTAGGTGTATAAATATTTCGGCTAATATTTTAGTGGCAGTGTTAAATAACCGTTTTTACTGTGCGTTTCGAAAAACTTGTTTTACGAGAATTTAACTATGTGTATAAAACTTTTATCAGTAGAGGCCTAATTAAAGAAGAAGCTTTAAACAAAACCTATCTACTTACAAAAACTCCAATATCATCGATAAGGGATATTATTATTAGTGAAGAATTGAACAAAAAAAAAACGTAGTGATTTTCAATCTCACCGTATAGACCATAGTGATCAGGACTTAATAAGAAGAAAAATATATTGTCTTTATGAAAGCGGAGTTGTTCCCACCTTGGATAAACTGAAAAAGAAGCTAGACGAAAACGAAACCAATATAAATATTAGCCGTGCCACCCCTCATAGAGTTGTTTGTAAAATGGGATTAAAATACCGCGCAATAGACAAAAGACAAGTAGTAATGGAATCGCACAGATTACGCACTTGGAGATTTAATTACCTTCAAGAAATACAAAAAATAGGTAAGAAAACAGATCCATAATTTTCCTGGACGAAAAATGGTTCGATACACACGACACAGTATTTAAAGGATGGGTTGATTCCAGTTAAAACTGTCAGACGAAAGCACCTTCAAATAAAGAAAAACGCATTACCATAATACAAGCTGGTTCAGAAGACGGATTTGTCCCAAACTGCTTGCTGTTGTCTGCAAAGAATATTAAGGAGTCTAGCTTGGATTATCATGAGGATACAAGTGCAGAACTTTTTAAAAACTGGTTTCAAAATTATCTTTTTAAATATATTCCAAACAACAGTGTTACTGTCAAGCCACCACAGCCGCATGCTACACAAAGCACCAGCTACATCAAGTTCAAAAACTGAAATCCAGGAATATTTGGAATAAAAGGCGCAACTTTTGGAAGTCCTAAATGCATATGTTTTTTAACCATTACACATCTATTAATAAGGATCTTCCAAAAAACCCGCCCTTGTTTAGGCTAAATTTACCTCGCCATATTTTCATATCGTACTTTAGATTTTTAGTAAACCATGGTAGTTTTGGAAAACACCTCTATAAACTTAAATTAGAGGATTCACCTAACTGTAAATGTGACGCTCAGTCCATAGACGATCTAAATCACAGATCATTTGTTTGCAAGCTGAATACTCAGGCTACAGAATTTCTTTTAAAAGTACTTTGCAAATATAACCTTCTCCCATTAAACGTTTCATCTTTTATGACCCTTGTCATAAATAAACCGCACATTGAAAAAATATTTCTAAATTTCCTTAAACTTACTAAAATAAGAATATAGATTTAAACCAAACTCCTTTGTACACATATTCAATCATTTCCGTGGTCTTCATTGTGTCGTCAATGTTAAGTCGCCCTGACAGACCCCAGTGGCGTGAAATGAGTGTCCTTGTCTTTTAATGTTTGTATCTGCCTTTATATATATCATTATTTATATGAAAAAAAAATGATTTTATAAATAATCTCCATATAATCATGGCAAAAACAAAAAAAAACAATATGTATGTGCTAATTTGGCTGAACAGGCTGGGCATACTGTCTTACGTCTTCCTCCGTATTACTGTATGTTTAACCCCATAGAGCATTTGTGGAACCAAGTAAAATCAAAAATCAGAGCAGAAAATGTTGCACATCCTTTAAGTCCCAGTGTTATAAATTTAATAAAAAATGTAATTACTAACATACCAGTTGAGAGCTGGAAAAATCCAGCACATTATAAAAATTGAGAACTCTTACATTTTTATACAAAACAATATATTATAAATCCTATTGTTAATAATCTCAGTGATGACTCTGATAGTGAAACAGAATTAGATTAAGATATTTAAAATAAAAATGTAATTATGTATAGATAATATAGTTATACATTTATTAAAACTTTGCATTATATTTAATTTCTTAATGTAACTTAAGATTATACCTACCTAAACAAACAATAAATTATAAATCTTTATATTATTGGAGTCCGTCTCTAATGTTCTGTCCTTTAATACCTACTGATCCGCAGTTTTATTGTTGTCGGCAGGTATAATCCATAAATGCAGGCAATAGCTAACATGGTATACTTTGAGACAAACTATAATAGAGTCAGGATCGGAAAAAGTTGTGACATATAGTGAATGAACTGTTCAGAGTGTTTGAATTGTCCGACCCACGTACTGAAAGTGAATAAATCTTAACAAATTTGAAAAAAATATGGAAAAGTAAGATAACCTAACTACTCCAAATCCCCCACTAATACACTAAAATTCTTTTTTATTTACACTGCGATTCTCTTGTTGCTGCAACACAAAAAGCGTTCTTACTAAAAGTTGACGAAATGCGTATAAGAATTTTTATAAGAAACATGACCTTTTTGTTGTTTTGACTGAGTTTGTGTAAGTAATAATTTTAAAAAGAATTTATATCTACTTTTAAATAAATTTAGGTCTAAGTTCCTACCTATTAAGAGAGTGCAAAAAATGCTCAAAAAAATTATTTGCTCATTTTTTGGTTTTATTTAGAAAACTGTGTGATCTTTTAGATGCTATAAGCATTTATGGATTGCTTGGTAATTACTTTTTGATAGGGATAATCAGTTTGGAGCTTTTAACAGAGCCTGAACCGTTTTTACCAGGGATGCCATTTGGTTAAAAAATGTTTGATTTTCTGCATTGTTATTAATAATTTATGGTTTAAATGCGATTTTAGGTTATTACAAAATGTCAATTTTGTTGAAACATAAATAGGTCAATGATAAGGTGTCCTAACAATTTTTATTGTCTTGTTATTTTATCATATATTTAAAAAAATCTTATTTTGCTATCAAACTTATATTGATGCTCATATTTTCAAAACTTAAATTAAAGATAGACATATCAAATAAATTGTTTTAAAGATCTTTAAACGATCTTGGTAATACAATATGTAGAGTGTTTTATTTAAAAAAATGCCCTTTTAATATCAAGATCAAAAACACAACTGTCAATTGCCTTTTGCATTCTTTAATCCTAAGTCGTAAAAAGTAAACAATTTTCTCTTTTGACAAACAACAAAGTTACTAGACTTAGACACTTAATTTGAATATCCCTGTAGATTTTAGGGAAAGTCATTTGTCACAAATATTATTTGACAGATGGTATTTTGACATATAATTCTTTTGACAGATTCATTTTTGACCATTGTTGTACTAGACAGATAAGGTTATTGAGACAAGCCCTACAATCGCCCCGTCATTTTTGTTCATTTAAAATGTCTTAAATAAATGGATATAAAAATATATATTTTTTTTACTAGTACCTTAATATTTTTATTATCCCTTTTATTGTATATATTTAAAAATGAGTGTAGTTACACAAATAAATGGTGATTTATAGCCTGTCGTAAAGATAAAAGTCTTACCTGTTATACCCACACCCAGATCTTCGTTTAAACAAAAATATTATCCAATATCCCATATTTCAACACTTATTGGACAGTAAACATATATTTCCACTAAAAATATTACCACAGCTTTCATTTTTCTTTTGATATTTGCATTTAAATAAAAGTATTTGGAAGTGCAAAATGGAAAGATATATAAATGAAATGGGATATTTTGATACGTGAATAAACTTAAAATACGAAAATTGACGTTTTAAAAAATGTTAATATACCTTGATAAGTGGTTAGTTACACCTAATGAAAGGGTGTGTATTTTTAAAACTTTTTTATATAATGTACTTTTTGTGTTTTAAGTAACATGTTCTTGAACAAATTTTATAAAAAAGTTAATAATTGTCATGAAAATGAATGTCTTGCTTTTCTTAGTCTCAGTTGAGTTTTCAAGATGACAATATTCGTTGATATAATCGTAAATCTAGCTCTTACCTTTGTTGGTCACCTGTATATAAAATCGTTAGTCCCTATTTATCCTTTTTTTAGTTCATATATAGTATAAATTTTAGGGTTTTTCCAGAATTTTGTTCTTCGTAATTTTCCTTTTTTGTATCTTCTTTATTTAATGACCTGTGAATTTGTTTTTTTTTATGTCTATATTTGGTTTTATTTTTCTAATTTTTGCAAGGCCATGTGTTTGTTATATACTGTTAAAAGTTAGTAGTGGCAGCGTTCACTAACTACGACACGCTGGTAGTGGCTTAATGTAAATAATCGTTTAATGTCGAATAGAGCCTTGTAAGTTAGAGCTCATGTTGAATCAACTAAGGTTTACTTAAGTACTTCATTTAAGGCTATGTTAAAATTATAGATTATGTACTTTCTAGTAATTGGTCGTCTTTGATAAACAGTGCTATGTATTCTTCCCCACAATAAAAAAACTAACACCGTCAAGTCGTGGAGTCTGGTTGGCCACAAGAATAAACTCTTTCTTTCAGTTTAGCCATTTGGGTATAAATAGTTTAAAAAATTTCGGACTTGTTTAGGAAGATACGCTGGGCCTATTATTGATACCATGGACATCCTTAACTTGCCTATGTATTTCACAGCAATCTAGATGTATTACTCTTTCAGAGCTTACCCATGGTAGTCTAGTAACTGAAGACCAGAAAGTACCCAAAGCTCTAAATAAATTTGTACAGTTTTCATTTGTTGCGCATTTCTTAGGTCTTCGCGGATGCTTTCGAGCGAGAAAGGTTTATCACGATTCGACGTGGGAATCCGCTGAAAATGGCCCTCCAAAGTCCCAAAAATGAGTTTCCCGCGAATATCTGCCATAATATGCAAATTAAAGAATTTTTGTTTGAACATAAAATAAAGATCAACTCCAAACCTACAAAAATGGTCCTTACCATTTTTTTCGCAACACCAATATTTTTGGTAAAAACAGCCGTCGAAAAATCCATAACATTTCACACTGGATAGATGTGGTAGTTTCTTGCCGCGAGTGACTGGTGTAATGAATTTCCCTGATTTTTGAAAAATTATTGGACTTTATTAAAAAGAAAAAAGTACATTTAGAAACTAGACACTCTAAGCTTTCAAATAATGTGCATTTAAAAGCATTTCAATAGATGAGTTTTTGATTTGCGTTTATTCTACAGATTTTCTATAACTCCGGAAACGGCTAAAAAATGCAGATGGGCAAAACAATTTTTTATCAAAACGCCAAAAAGATGGTGAAGGAAATTTTCTGGGATCATTGAACACTTGCTAAGGTCTCATTATAAAAAAAACTTAATAACAAACCATTTTTTGAAAAAAATATTAATAAATTAATATGATACTGTCAAAATATTGTGAAAAAAACTTTGACCGCTTTTTTTAATATTCTAGAAAAATCAGAATCGACCCAAACTCATATGCAATGATAGATACGGGTTATCCCATTCTGATGAACTTTGAATGATTAAAAAATGTACATTATTGCCCAAATAATGGAACAATTCGTCCGACGGCTTTTAAGAGAATTTATGAAAATAGCGGCATTCTAGCGGTAGAGCGGCAGCTAAAATGAGGGGACTTTTGGGTCCCGTTATTTCGAAAACTACTGATTTTTCGAAAAAAATTATAAGGACCATTTTTGTAGATAACAAGACGATCTTCATTTTTTTTCTAAACAAAAATTCTCCAATTCGCTCACATTTTTGCATTGCATTGCTATGGAAATGCAGAAATTTGTTATATTTTCCGGATTTGATTTTTAAACGTCAGATTCGAATCTGTTTTTTGTTGCTTATTTTCGGTGTTTTCGAGCTATTTTTGTACAGTTTTCGAAGGAAAAGTCTTCAATAATTTGCGTCAGGTGTGGAACTTCTGATTGGTGAGCAATTTTGGACTCATTGGAGCTGCTGGTGCATTAAATCATTTAATGGAATTACCTGAGTAGAAATGAGGCATTTTCTTCCAGAAAACAGAGAAAAATTCGAACATTCAAGGCAGGTGTGTTAAATAGTATATCGTGCAACAAGTAAGAAAAGTTTAACATTTTCCTCAAGTGCAAATTAGCCAGTGGGAAATGTGCTTGTTTTACATGTTGCACATTATACTTTTTCTACGACCATTTTTTTTATAGCGGAAGAAAAATATTAATTATTTTTTTATTAATAATATAGTTAATTAAAATATAAGGTAATCGTCTCGAAAGTTGCCTCCGCTCTGATTTTAACCAAATTTGGTATACGGGGGTTTTTTGGGGCGCTGATTACGAATCTGCAATAAAAAATTTTCGGCAACGTTTCGTTTACGAGATATTCATCATCAAAGTTAAAAATCAAACTAACCTAATTTTGTCACACTTAAAGTTTGGTTAGAGTTAGATTGTTATATAGCCTCAGGAATATATCGTAGCATTTTTTTCGCACCTTTTGGAGACACCCTCTATAGATGTATACTAAGTTATGCTATTACTTTTCGTAATATGATTTTACCAGAAATTTTAACCTAAAAACCTATTATGGTAAATAGTTGTAAATAACCCCCTGTAGGAGCAGATGCAGTGAACGACGACGCATTTATCGGAAAAAGGAGAATTTCTTAAACAACTTGCCTTTGATGTTGCAAAAGTGGAAGCTCGAAAGAAATTATTCTCCTAGGTAATTTAAATTCAAGAATGGAAAGCAAAAAGAACGACAAGAGAATTGGAATGTTCTGCAAGGATATAATTAACGGGGACGACCTAAGCGTATTAGTTTGGCAGGACAAAATAAATTAAGAATATTGTATTTTGTAATAACTCCGAGAACTTACAACAGAACATAATAAATTTAACTATTACAAAAAAAAAATTATTATATGTGTAGTTTTTAGGAATTCGCAAGAACAACCTGTGGCAGTGATCATCATTTTTTTAAAGATAACATTACTCTACAAAAAGATTATCCTATTTAGAGATGTTATGTATGGTTTTTGATATACTTTTGCCTCTTAAATACGAATCCGTGGTCAGAATTTGGCCATCCCGTTTAATTGGAATTAAAAAGTTTTCTTTTTTAATCCACCCTCAATCTATTCTTCTTTTTCTTCTTCTATAGATCAGCTCAGTAAATAAATTGTATTCCAATAATTGTACTCCTGAGGAAATAAATAAAAAAAAATTAAGCTTAAAGTAGCACAAAAGCATTATTATACAAGCGCTCTAAGATCGATACCCTAAGAAATCAAAATTGATTTGGGAACATACGCTTGGTTTTTCAACGATAACTTTTGTAATTTTAAAGCCATTAAATTAATTTAAAAATCATTTTGCACAGAATTTACATAGCTACAAGTTCCGTAAAATTAAATATTTTTTGTACCTTGTCGTTTTAGAAATGTTTGAATTTAAACGGCTTTAGAAACATGATTCTCCCCCTCAACTGCAACCTTCTAGCAGCCTTCTCTGTTAATTTTTATTTTATAAGAATAAACAAAAAACCAAAATATTCTTTAAAAAGAAATCTACATTTTTATACTTTTTAATATATATATATATATATATATATATATATATATATATATATATATATATATATATATATATATATATATATATATATATATATATATATATATATATATATATATATATATATATATATATATATATATATATATATATATATATATAATATATATTATATTTTTTTTTAATCAGATTTTTATTCTTTTCATTTACGACGTTAATTTTTTAAAAATAAGCATTCTGAGCCGCTGAAACTACGGGATACATTACTAACACATAAATAAAGAAAATTGTTAAAGAAATATCTTTAATTTTATATTTATCAAAAAATAAATCAATTTGTGTGCTGATTTTCTTGTCAGAAAAAGTAAATTAATTTTTTTTGTTATAACTTCGTTAATTCCTATACTAATGACTTCAAATTAAGTTCATTTCAAAGAGTTTTCATAGTCCTTCAAAAAATATTCAGCATAGTTGTCTCTAAAACTATTTTTTTAATTTATTTTACGTTAAATGCACGTATTTAATGTCCGATAAAAAAATACTTTCAACCAGCCGTTTCTCAGTACCTATTTCACATATGTAGATGAAAATTAAAATTTATCAAGTTATTTGAGAAAAACTATTAAAAAAACGTGTTTTTTTTTTAATGAAAAATACCATTTTCAATCAGGAATATTTCAATTGACTTGTTGAAAATTGTTTATTAGGAGCTTTTTGCTAAGAATCTACCCCTTTATCGATTTGTAAAGTTATTTTCAATGGTATACTTTTCGTCCTCCAGAAGGGGTGGCTTCCACCCCCAGGTAAAAGCACACTATATAAACTTTCTTTGTTGTGCCATTTTCTACTTACTGTCCAAGTTGCTGGTCGATTGGACTGGGACATCATTCTATATCCTAGGAAAAACCCCTCATTCACTGTACTGTTGGGGACATACAGCAGAGAAACTTTTAGCCCTTACACTATAACGTAAGTCTGGCGGTCATGGGCTCTTGCTCCGTTAGTGTTAAGGATATTGTTACGGTTTTACGACAAATATAAATACTTATGTGGTAGCATTCGTAGATAGTTGAAGGTTCTAGTATTTTATAGGAAGTAATTTAAGCATAATCTAGGTAATGTTTCTGGAAACTTATAAAACATTAAGAACAGTGCATACAGGCCGCGGTTAACCGCAGTTAGTTAAGTCAGTAGAGTGACAGAATTAAGATCATGAGGAGTAAAGTGTCGTTGTAAAGTGTTAATAAGTGTTATTAAGTGTTTCAGTTTTCCGACCTAACAAGGAGACGGCTCGGCCTTGGGGTCGGCGATTTGGCTCAATTTTTGTGATGCTAGAGTGCACTTGGTAGATCACAAAATTAAAATACTAAGGCGCACTATTAAGAAATTCCGCAAAAAAAACGTTTTAATTTTTTTGGTGTAGCATACGTACTTAAAATGAAACACCATTGTCAAACAGCTATGTGGCTTGGGCGGTAGCGTTCCAGACTTCCAACCCGAAGGTTCAGGGTTCGATTCTGCTACATGCCTTATTTTTTTTACGTAATTAATTATTTTTAATATTATTATTTTTAAAAATATTTCTGAAATTTCTTTTAGTTTAGTAGTGTTTTTTTTATTCACAATTAGGGAAAAGAATATAAAATATTTTGAAGCCAATTTGCATTACATTTTTATTAACATTATAATTATTTGCAAAAACCAGAGTAATAGTTATTAAAGAAACATTTAAAACAATAATTATTACAACACACGGGGTCTGTAAGGTAATCATTAAAAAACATAGGTACATCATTTACATTCATAAAAACAATTCTGTCAGTACATAGTTTTGAGGCATAGATATGTAAAGTAATGTTACAATTATTTATTTAAAAAATTTGGTATAAATAAATTTAAAAAGCATTTTAAAGATTAATAATATTAAAAATAATTAATTACGCAAAAAAAAAGTAAGGCATGGAGCAGATTAGAACCCAGAACTTTCGGGTTGAAAGTCTTGAGCGCTACTGCCTGAGCCACTTGGCGATTTAATAAAAATATTACATTTTTAGTATATATGCTACACAAAAAAAAATTAAAAAATTAAAACGTATTTTGTGGGATTTCCTCAATAGTGCGTCTTAGTATTTTAAAATTATGATATACTACTATCACCACAAAAAAAATTGAGCCAAATCGCCGACCCCAAGGCCGTGCCGTCTCCTTGTAAGTACGGAAAGTTAGTAAATCGTAACAAGATACACAGGGTCTTTGATTATATTTACGTGACATCTGGAGCCTTTATTTTTGAAGCCTTTATCTTTTAAAATTATCAGTAAAAAAAAAATTGCATAAAAAATAGAAAACCCCGCATATTATGCGCTACAACGAAAGATCTTTTTTTCCTGATTTCAAATATATCTTCATTAATGATATTTGGGCAAACCATTTTCAAGATATTTTAGCTTAAATTATAAATAAATTTTTAAAAAATCTTATTAGTATTAAGAAAGCCATAAAAACAATAAAATTGTTAGGTAAAATAAAAATAACGTCTCGATATTGTAAAAAGTTAGAGTTAATTATTTTAACTATAAATAATAATTTATATTGCTTTTTTGTCGATGCGCTATTTAGAAGAGCAATCGCCATTGAGCGTCTTTTTTATGGCAACCAAAATAACGTGACACCAGTGCAAAGGGAATATCACTTATTATATCCTTAGCGGGTTTTATTTTTAGACACAATTAAATAAATAGTAAGAAAGTTTAATGAGCTTAAAAATAAAGAAAATGACTGTAGCACGAAATGAAAACGAAGATTTAGATATCCTTGTTTTTTCCAGGATAATCAATATACTTTTTCTACTAGTCTAGCACTAACTTTTAATAATATTAGAAAATCCAAAAATATCAATCCTAGATGCGGCATCTGAACTTAATAAAACCGATTATAAAATTTATTTAACCTTAAAATTTTACAAATTATATTCTTATAAATTTATGTCCGTCCAGAATCTTTCTAAACAAAACATGAGAACCGACCTGAGTATGCATTGAAAATAGCTAGGTTTAAGCAGCACGTTCCAGATTTTTTACATAAAGTTCTATTTACCGACGCGACGAGTCTTTCTTTACTATAGCAGGAATATTTAATCGTGAAAATAAACATTATTGGTCCAGAGAAAACCCTCACCAAATTCTAAATTCAGCAACATAACAATTTTATTGTTTCCATGGCTCTTTTGATACTAATATGAAACTTTTTTGCAATTTATTTATAATTTAATCTAAAATATCTCAAAAATGGTTCATCCAAATATCATCAATGTATATATATATATATATATATATATATATATATATATATATATATATATATATATATATATATATATATATATATATATATATATATATATTTTATATATATATATATATATATATATATATATATATATATATATATATATATATATATATATATATATATATATATATATATATATATATATATATATATATATATATATATATATATTTGAAATCAGAAAAAAAAAGATCTTTCGTTGTAGCGCATAATATATAGGGTGTTTCATTTAAAAAAGTTGAAGTTGCCTATATTTTTCCATTTTTTAATATGATGTTTTTTACTAATAATTTCAAAAGATAATATAAAAAAAATTATATAAAATATTTTTTTCTAACCTCAAAAATAAAGGCTCCAGAGGCCTCGTAAATATAATTAAAGACCCTGTTTGGTGCAACATAGAAGGTATCTTTCGAACTCTATTTTTTACATCTTTTTTAATTAAGTTTAAGTTTAATTAGGACCTAAAACTAATTATTATTATAATATGTATGCAATGATGGTAAAAAATATGGTTTTGTTTTATTTGTTATTAACTTGTAATCTCTTTTTAAAGAAATAAAGAACATAAACCCAAAAGAGTTCCAATTGTAGTGCACAATCGAATTTGGTACGCAAGAGAATTGCAATCGGCTTAGAGCGATTAAAATAAATGAAACAAACAAAACAGTAAAGGTCCCGTTAATAAAGGACTCTGTGAATCGGCGTGTATTTCACAAAGCTTGGTAATTTCTCTGTCCCTTTGTCCATTACAGAGAGACGGATCTACGAGGATTCCAAATTAAATTAAAGAATAATTATTTATTTCGGCGGATTTGCAGAGATAAGGCACACGGTATAAGGTAGGATTAAATCAAATCTGTCTTGATCAAAGGGAAAATCAGAACAATGATCCAGACTCGAAGATATTAGACTTATCTTTAACATGATGAATAAATGTATATAAGGCATAAACATTTACCGTTTTTGTTACTGTAATTATTAATTAACATAATTATCTTTTTAAAAAAGTGTTTCGTTGACTTTATGAAAAAAGTTGGCATTTACTTTTAACCCTTTAATTAAGTATATTATTAGATAGGAAAAATAATGTCTTTAATAACTTTAGAAGTTAGTAATTGCAAATACCCGTAAAATATATTAATTTTAATATTTAAAAGCCTCTTAAAAAGAATGCTTTTTAAACCAAAAGCTTTATATGATATGGTTCCCGTATAATCTACTGCTAAAGACTAACAAAAACACTTTGAAACTTCTACTGTCAAAACAAAAATCTTTAATTTCGTAAAATGTAGAGTCAGTACATGTATTGCCGGCAAACAGCATAATAGCCTTATTATTACAGTGTTTGACTAACTGTTCCGTCATTTTCTGTAATGCTTCAATCCGTTTTAGGAAAACACTATCATAACACAGGCCCACAAACAAAAAGTGCTGTGCTGGGTGTCGGACTAGGATTTACTGAAGTATTTTTTTCCGCTAAACACTAATTTAAAGTCAAAATTGGGGGTCAAGCAGCATAATTTAAAAAAAAAAGACGTAATTTCAGATATTAACGATTTTTTTTTATTTAAAACGTCACTATCTTAAAACCTTTAACAGAGGTACAAAACTTTATTTGACATAAACTATGTATTTTTACAAGACCTTTAATTTAAGTTATATAACCTTTTTGTCTAAATGCTTTTTTGTGAACCTGTGTAATTATTTTTAATTCATTGTTTGCCTGGGCATTACAAAAAATGACTAAATGGTTAGTTTTTGTTAGTCAAATAAGGTTTGTCGTCAATATATGTACTAGTCGTTTTAGGAAATGACGGATTTTAGTTTCTAACGCTAACAGATATATAAGCAACTTACCCGTTTATTATACATAAGCAACTGATTCGTTCATTTCGCATTGTTTTTAAAATGATACACACACATTTATGTGTGTATGTATCATTTCAAATAAGAAAAGAAAATATCTTGCGTAGACGTTATTTGCGTCTATATTTTAGTATATACTTGTTGGAATTAATCGCCTTAAAATTTTCTAGAAAATGGGACAATTTCGATCCTTGCGTCAATGTTACAAAAATGAGTTAATCATCTTTCTATATTTTGCAACTAAATAATGTGCATCATTTAATATTATATTGTGCTAAAATACGTAAAAGTTTAACTGGTATGGTTTATAGTCATTTTAAAGGTTAAAATATTCATTTGTAATATTTTTTAATTTATTAATAAATTATTTGTAATCCTATAAACATACACTAAAATAATGGTTTATGGGCAAAAAGTATTTAGGTTTTTTTTTAATTCAGCAAAGTCGGTAAAGTAGAGACAAATTTATTTTATGGTCAAAGTTTTTAATAATTAACCTTAAATTTAATTGCCCCACATATTTCACCTAATTTTATATTATTTTTCACTTTTCTATCACAAAACTAATAATTTGTGTAAGTCTTTTTAACCATAAAATTAACATCGTAAGACTGTTGTGTTACCAAGCTGAACACCATTAATAGTTAATTCTAGTTGCAAATTAAAATTTAATTTTATAAAGTTTTTCTTTAGGCGTCCTAGAAATTGCAATAAATTGGTTTTATTATTTTTTTTTCTTAAAAACGAAGCAAGATATGAAAAAGTATTAAAAGACAAAAATATTGTACTTTTAGTTGGCTAAACTAAAAAAAATCATTAAATCTTAGCGAATTTTGCCCAAATTTCGTATATAAGGTTTTTTTGGTTCGCTGATTATAAATCTAAAGTCAGATCCTGAAAACTTAAGATGGCAAACTAAAAATGACGGACGTGTTTTTCAAGATGGCGAACACATTTCTCAAAAATCATCGGATTTAAACCAAATTTCGTATGAGGGGTTTTTGAGGTTGCTGATTCCGAACCTGAAGTTAAATAAGAAACATTTATGATTGCGGATCCAATATGATAAATAAAATAAGCAAAAACAAAAGATTAAAGACAGATTTGATATATGTGAGTTAAGGTAAATATAAATTTCAGAAACATAATAAACTTTTAAAAAACAGCTCTGGAAAAAACTAACAATGCATTTTTGTTTTAATTGGTCCATTTTTTAAAAATGTTATCGGCTAATTGAATTTTGGTTCATCATATTGGGTCCGCCTTTATGGATTTTAAGTACTAACTTTTAGTTTATATTTATCTTAACTCACATATATTAAATTTGTCTTTAATTTATTGGTTTTGCTTTTTCCGTCCACCACATTGGATTCGCCATCATGAATATTTCAAATTTGACTTCAGATTTGGAAGCAGCAACCTCATACGAAATTTGGCCCCGTTGATTTTTAAAAAATTAGTCGTCATCTTGAAAAACACATCCGTTATTTTGGGTTTTCCTTCTTAAATGTTTAGAATCTGACTTTAGATTTGTAATCAGCAACCCAAATTACTTCCCTATATTTAGTCCGTTTTTTGAGGATAGAGAAAAACTACACGTGCTACCAGTATTCTGGTTGGGGATCATTTTATATACAAATGCATAGTTGGATGTAAAAAAAAACAGTTTCCTAGTTAATTTTATTATTTTTAAACGGTGACGTAATAGCGAAATTTTTCCCCGGATTCGTGATCCAAAAGCAAAATTATTTCCGGAGACATATGTCTTATAAAAAGTATACCGAACTTTTTTTATGTGGCTGTAAATTCATTTTCGCTCTAATGTTACAATTTTTTTCAAGTTTTAACAGTTGCAATTTTTAAAATGATGCTTAAATGTTAAATATTCTATGATGTCTTATTTTTTGGGCTTAATTTTTACACAAAATGTCTTTTTAATAAATGATTACATTTCTTTTAACTTATATAAGAGTTTCACTAACATGTGCGTCTTGTTTTTTTTTATCCGTGGTCACACCTTAAAGTAATGGTTCTTCCTTTCAATTAACGTTAGGCACGCGAAGGAAAACGGTTTAGATCCTGATTGACTAACTGATCGAGGTGTCACAAACTCGCTATTATTCTTGGACACTCCTTTTTTTGTCGTATAACCGAAATGTGGGAATAGATCGATGTAACGAGAATTCATTGATATCTAACCGTCAGTAACATCAAATAAACGTATTTTATTCATTTAAAAAATACTTCCAGAATACATAAAGTTTTTTTTTAATTCTTGAATAATATTAACTAAAATAACTTTTTAAAATATCCATAATATTTTACATTTGTGTCAAGGAAATGTTACTCTTATTTAAACATTTAAAGCCTTGTTCCATTTAAGGCCCTAATCAAGATGGATTCTACTTATTCTTGCCCTATTTCAGGTGTCTTATATCCTGAAGTGTCACAGAATAAATAATTATTCTTTAATTTTATTTTAAATCCTTGTGGAGCTGACTGCCGGTAATGAGAAAATAGAAGGAAATAAAGTAAGATATACATTTAAATTAACAAGATCCTCATTTATTTTTTTTTAATTAAAAAAAACGTAAAAATTATAAATAGAAACAGTTTGATTGTAAATATGAATCACGTATTTACATTGTATATTTTTCACATTTTTAGAACTGTTTACACTAAAAATCAAAGAAGAAACTATAAATAGTAGTTATTTATTACGAGAGTAATCTTCAAGGGCATTACGTAGACTCACGGGAGTCTATTGTTAAGCTATATATACACTGTACCTAACTTAGACTAAATAAAGCAAATAACTACAAAACAAGAAATACTGTAAACATATCGATTGAAAATCCCCAGAACGATCACATCATGTAACTGGCAATTCAGCTTACTGGTCGTTAATCTTTGAACTTTTAAAATAAAAGTCCACAGGTATGGTTAAATAAATAAATTAGATACCTTTTGCTAAAATAGCTATAAACGTAACATAAGCATGGCTGTATTGGGTGTGTTTTTATGGGTATACGAGCTAGCGAGTGGGGGTATAAACTTACGAGAACAATAAAGCCATGATTATGTACGTATAACATACAAGATTTTATGTACCATTACATTATAAACAGGTTCCTAATAACTTTTGAAGTTTGTTGTTACATTCCAAAACCCCTGTATACCAGAGCAGGTGTTGTCTGTGACATTAATAATACTGCAATAAAAAATGTAATTATTAGATTAGCAACCATATCGAAAAACACTAAATGCGTGATAAATATTAACAATAACTATTTAAAATAATTAATTGGCTATAATAATTTCAGTGTCGTGTTTCTTATACAGGATGATTCCTAAGTTGAGGCTTTTAACTGTGTATACAACTCTTAACTGTCTTAAAGTAAGCTACTTAAATAGTATATTTTTTTTTTAAACCCAAAAATAACAAAGCTACATAAATTCATTTAAAAGTGTGTCAAGTGCAGGCCTGGGCATAAAAAGATAGTTTATTTCTTATTTACTTGTTAATAATTACGCAGTATGAGTCAGTCGCATTGCTTGAACCGGACGATGCGAGGATTAATTTTAATTTTAAATCATTCTTAAATCGCGAAAATGTCACAATACAAAAACAATGAATACGTGGATATGTTCCTCATTTATGAATAGTGTCGTTAATCTGCAAACATTGCTTCGAAATTGTATGCGCGACGGTTTCCTTACGGGCTCATTCTGGACCCAAGTAATCGGGTAATTGCAAGTCGGGTGGTCGGTTTAAGTAAAAAAAAAGTGTGGACAACATTGCGAAAAATTACGTTCAACGTGTCCAAGCACTACAGCCCGAAGACTTTTTGGGCGGTGACAACTTACTTAAGACAGGACGTTTTCGACACACTAAATGAATGTAAGTTTCTTATTTTTTAGTATTTTAAAAAAAGTTATTTAAAACAGTTGTTTATTTTAATAAGTTCGATATATAGTTAAAAAAAGAGGAATCATCCTATATAAATAATAAAGATGTAAAAAAAATATACCTAACATAGCTCTGAACATTACAAAAAAGTAAGAAATAAATGCCTATTTTATTTTACTAGTAGGTAAAGGGCTACTTTATAGCCGCTAAACTGTATAATAAACAATTTTTTTATAATATAATTGCAAATTAAGCCTTTTTTCGCATTTTGTACAGTAATGCACTACATTACAGACCATAAAATCATATAGTAAAAGACCATTTTACACCACAGCAACTATTACTTCAGAAATCAAAATTTAATAAGAAAGAAAAACCTTTATTTTAAAAAGTATGGCTATAAATATTAAAAAAAAACGATTGTATAAGTAAGAGAATGTTATACCTTTTGACCCCGCTGTATCAACCAATTGTTGCTGAACATTTTTTTCATTTACCATAATTCCTACAGGAACTTTTTGGGTTAGTCTCCATTGGACATTGTTAAATATTCTTATGGAATTTTTTATTTAATTACCAATACCTTCATTCACGTATTCTTTAGCTTCGTTTGTAGATCCCCTTTTCCCATACCTTTTGAGAACCTGAATATCAGCGCCACTGTCAGGAAAAGTGGCAGATGTTCTTAAACAATGACCGGTGTAACTTAAAGCATCAGGAAGTTTTAAATATTTCGCAATTTTTTGTGAAAATTTTGCAAAAGTATGAATGCCAACTGGCTGTACTGTACATTTTCCATAACGATAAAACAGGAAAAAGCGATTATGGCTTACAGTTTTGGGTCTTAATAATAAGTTCTTGTAGATTTCATACCCATTGCAATCTGAGCCCACGGTAAATACACGTTTTTTCTTTGTTTTGGTATCGCGTAACGTTACAATCAATCATTGTTCCGGTATGTTCTATATCTTCAGATGTTAAACTGCATAATTCTGCACGCCGATATGCACCATTCAGCCCAAAATTAATACAACTTTTTGTCTGGAATCATTTAGAAACGTTGTGATGTTTTCCATTGTCAAAACTTTTGATTTTTTAGGTTTATATTTGTTATTTTGGCATTTCAACTAAGCTATTACCTTTTTATATTGTGAAATATCCGTATTTTCATTGATTTTTATCATGCTTTTGATCAAAGAGTATCTAGTCCATAAACTTAAAGCTTAAATGACTTTTGCCTAAAACAAATAACAAAATTATTACCTATGTACAATACTTTACCCATATAAAATAGCCTACCTTTATGTAAAAATAGGTCAGCATAAAGTTTTCATCAATTGCTTTAAATCTCTTAAAGTTTCTCCACTCGCAGAACATATTATACATTTTTTCATACTTTTCCTTAGATTTAGCTAAAAGAAGCATTCTGAGCTGCATTCAAGATATCTTCCGAGTCCTTTTCATCCGCCATTTCGATAATTATTATTAAAAAATTGCTCTTCAAATATGGGTTTACTTGGATGCTGTCAGCCGTTGTTAATTACAAAAAACAACATCCTGTTTAGGTTTAGATTGCCAGGTTACTGAGACATCAGACTACCACGTTTTTTTGGATTTTTTCAGTAACTATTATTATAAACTGATTTTAATGCCAAATGCACAATAGGCAATTATCTACAAAATGCGAAAAAATAGTATACGCATCTTGTCAGAAAAGTAATTTTACTTTACTCGTATGGTATTTAAATCCTCTCTTCGCTCGGACTCAAACGTACTATACTTGTCAAGTAAAATTCTACTATTCTGTAATTGATACGTTTTAATATATTAAACCATTTTTATAAGTTCTTTTTAATGTATTTTTGTTAATATCATATAAGTTATTCAGGGCCAATGTACCCTTAAATTTTAAGAAAGCACCCACTATTTTTCTTTTAATATTATACCGTATCATTTTAGCATACATTTTTTTATAAAAAAGACCCATATTGGCCATATACCGTACAATAAAAACGTCAAAATACATTGATGTCTGAGCAGAAACGACCGGTTGAAACAAACAACTTCTTTATTAAGATTTATTTATTTACCATAAATTTTAAATAAATCTCCCAATCCTTCGTCCTGAAACTGACATTCCCATCTTTTTTTCTTATTTGTCTTACGTCAGCATAAATTTCAGTTTATTTTATAAATCAGCGTTGTCAGATTTATTAGGATTTGTCGAGTTTTTCCTGTCTTGCACACTTTTTTTTGTTATTATAAAATGAAACTTATTTAATAAAGTTTATACTTTTAAGTCTTCTTTTGATTAATGTTTTAATACCATACACATGGTGGTTAAATGTAAAAGTAACGCAAATTTGGTTATACATTGTAAATATTTTGTTAGGAAAAAGTAGATAATTAAATTGCCTTCTAACTGCAAATCTAAACCTTTTGCAGCATTACTAGCCGTCAAGCGCTTAGGAAGTAAGGAAAGAATTACATTTTTGAACTAAATTATCCATTGCCCTAGAAAACTTAAAAGCTTTCAAGGTAAAAATACAAACCTATAACAAACTATTTAATATATATAATCGTTTGGATAATTACATAAAAAAAAAACTAAAACACATTGATCTCCATAAATTTTGCAATAGATCGTGCGTAACTTAAAAATAATATACATACAGGGTAAGTCTGTGAAGTGGGGCCCCCATTTATTGTTTTAAATAAAAATATTTTGGTTTTAGCTGCTCTATATTTCGCGAGCAATGTTATGTATACAGGGTGTATCAAAAATTACGTACAAGGACAAAGTTCATTTTTTTAAATGACTCTCTATATTTTTTGTTACATTTTTGTTTTCCGCATGAAATTCTAGATATTTTTTTATCAGCATATCATATCCCTATAGTTAATTGTTTACGAGATATTCGCATTTATGATTATGATAGGTCAGATAAAAAATATCTAAAATTTAATGCAGTAAACAAAAATGTAACAAAACATATAGAGAGTCATTAAAAAAAATAACTTTTTCCTTGTACGGGCTTTTTGATATACCATGTATACATAACGTTATTTATATACAGATAAGTTCAAATATATAGATATTTTATATATATATATATATATATATATATATATATATATATATATATATATATATATATATATATATATATATTATATATATTATATTGTAAGCACGTTGGATGGTAACGCATTAGAAAACTAGACACCATCAATAAATATTTTTCTATGCACTTGCATGAGTTATAAATACATTTTTCTAAAAATTAATTACACAAGTTGTTTATTATCCAAATAAATGCTGGATATGTATGTTTTTTTTGGTTTACACAAATTAAAAGCTATTTGTTCAATAGAATAAATTAAAGACCTAATATTGGCAACATCGTTTTTGAAGATTGTTTGCATTGTATGCCATGCCTAAAGTGGAACCTATAATTATCTTGATTTATTTTCTATTTGCATGTTGGTATAAACTTGTAATAATGCAAGCCACACAGGCGAAGCATCTTAGATTTAATATTTGGTTGATATGATTGGAAGTGTATTAATGTAACCATGCACCAATGTAATCTACAAGGATCTTAGTGACCATTTTCTGCTATTATGAGTTTTTTGCAGCTTGGCTTTTAGGAAGCCTTAGTACTAGGTAGTTGGAATTTTGGAACCTTAGATGTTTTACGTATCAGAACATACCATGATTCCATTTTGCGAAAGCAATTTTTTTAGGAAAATTAATGATGCAGTCAAATCAATTCAATAGAATGGTTTACAATTTTAATAAAGAATATTGCAATTAACAAAGCTATTTCTGTTACCATGATAGTATCTGCATGTCATGCGGGCGACTCGGTTTCGTTCACGGGTCGGAAAAGAATATTCTCTAAAAGTAGTGGTTACTAGTTATTCATACAAAACGTTGTCCAAAAGGTGCTGTTAAATTTAGTACAACCTGCATGTTTGCGTACTTAGACAACATTGACGGAACACTATTTCTGAAGATTCTTTTTTTTGTTTTTTTTTGTTGGACTGTGTTACTAACAATAAAAAAATATAAGAAGAATGGTTAGAATAATGGAATATTTATACAAACTTAGGTAATATTGTGAATCAAATTGTAAAATATATTTATTTTATATGTATATTTTTTAATATAAATGGTTTTTGTGATTTCTACCATATAGACCAGCCTTCTTATATATATATATATATATATATATATATATATATATATATATATATATATATATATATATATATATATATATATATATATATATATATATATGTTGGTTCGTAGAGTTTCACGGATAGATGAATGTGAATTTTCATCCGAGAGTATCCGTTTGTCATTTTTATTCCTTGCGGAAGTTTGCAGACGTTTCGCCAAGATCGCCAAGTCAATCTTCTGACACCAGTTAGACAGCGCCAGTGCGATCTTGGCGAAACGTCTGCAAACTTCCGCAAGGAATACAAATAACAAACGGATATACTCCCGAATGAAAATTCATTTCATATATATATATATATATATATATATATATATATATATATATATATATATATATATATATATATATATATATATATATATATATGTTCGGAAATTCCGTTCCGTGGTAAACAAATTTAACATAAGGTTCAACAATAAACTTTATTTGAATGTATTTGTGTTAATAACAGTGTAATTAAAAAAAAAAAGTGGTCGCCTTTCAAAAAATGCTTGGGGGACCATGCATGCACTATTTTCTTTGAAGAGCGTTTTTTCGAAAACGGCTAGCCTGACAAATTTTCAACAAGAATACCTTTTTTATGTTATTTTATTGCTGAATTAGAATTTTTAAAGAAAACTGCAAAAATATGACGTTTAATAAAAATTTAAATAAATTATATCGAGGCCTTCCCTGTCGGCACGCCCCTGATTAAAATAATAATTAAAAAAAAAACACTAAAAAGTACCTACCACTGAAAGCAATTCAGATGCCAAAACTTTGATGACTTTTTGAAACGATCCCAGAAATATAAAATAAAACCTATATCCCGGTGCCATCTTTGAATCGCCATAGCGACCTTATGGCCCATTTGCGGACGTTAAGAGACAACACAAAAATAAAACGCGAAAATTATTTCTTTCCATGCAAATGGTATTTTTTTTATATCTGGCAAAGAATGTGATCAAACAAACATTTAGTGCATGACAATTATTTTTTATTTAACTTTTTTTTAAACAAACTTCTCCTTTCATAAGTTTTTTTCCAAAACACGATAGTTTCATTAAACACTTAAATTTTGAAAAACCAAATTAAGTCCACTCATAGGAAAACATTTTTCACCCTTTTTTTTTTTAAATTAGAAAAAAGAATAAAGAGAACTCTTAGGTCCATTTAAAATTGTAATTTTTTATAGCCTGCTAGTTGGGTATATAGACTACTCAATATCAATAACTAACTGATTTGAAATGATTTGTTGCGTTTTGTTTGCGATTTAAAATATAATCTATAAAAGGTCACTTTGATCTAGATTTTTTTTTACATTTTATAGATTCGAGTAAAGTAAAATATTTTTTTAAACCTCAGTTACCTTTTTTATTTTTACTTACTTTTAATAAGACATGTTGCTGCGAACAAGAAAAGCCATCATCAAATAATAAAGAACAATGAAACTCTGGAGATGACATGTCCTATTCTTTTCTCTGTGCCATTATCTTTTTTGCGAAGTCTTATTCAAAGATCAAAACCTTTATTATTTCTTCTTCAGGTCAGGATGTTATCAGGGGAGAAAAATGAAAAACAAAAAATATAATATTCTTTTGTGTAGTTTATAATCTTACACACAAAAAATAAGTATTTTGATGACTCATTAATTAAAGCATGTTTAATAATTTATTTATTTTATTAAAAACCAACAAAACACAAATAAAATAGAATCGCGTCTATTGTAACTACATAATAAAAATATACGTAACTCCAGTGGAAGTATAAAGTAATCAGATTTGGGATGAGATAATTTTCTAAACATGTCAATTAACTCTATACTTACGTTGATTACTGAAAATATGACCATATTATCCGATTATCCATTGCACAAACCTTTACATTTTGGTTTCTACATGCCGGAGCAAAATTTTGTTTTCTAGTAAAGACATCATTTAATTATATTAACTCTGCCCTTAATAAAAAAGTAGAATATAACAACAATAATTTGTTACCCGGATTGTTATTCAATAAATTTCGAATAAAATGAAATCTTGTATGTATGACACTCACTTCTTCCAATTTTCTTTACACCATTACTATTTATTTATTAGATTTACATTAAAACTTTCCGACACCCATAGAAATCAGCATTATACAATTGTCTTTATTAAATGTAGTTTAATCAAATTAAACATGAAAGTCAACGCTGTATCAAATTAGATTTTTTTTGGTATGTTGTTTATGATAAAAATGCACGATTAAATCCAAAATTTTCACCTTGGCAGAGACCCAGGTCATTGTCAAAAATCAAGAAAACCTCGAATTGTTTGACCTTCTTGGTTTTTGTATATTTTGACCCGAAAAAAGAGTTTTTATAAAAGACCATCAGTACCATTTTTAAAGTAGATTAAATTTGCATCAATTTAAGACTAAACGGGTATTGTAGGTCTAATAGTTTCGAAGATACATATTTTTAAAATTTTTGTCATTTTTTTAAGACGATTTTTAGCAAAATTTTATCATTTTCCGTACCGTTCAAGTTTCTGAAAGCCTAGTATATTGTTTAAAAATCCTTTCCGACCCCCTTAGTGGACTTCTCTGGTGTCACAGGAAACTCCAAAGTGACTCTTCTCTCAACCACGTAAAAAATAGGATGTCAAATTAAAACGAAACATCAAAGTCGTATCCCTTGCACCTGCTGTACCAGCAGCTTCAGTTGGTGATAGAAATGTGACAGCCTCTTGACTGGGTACAACTACGTACTTTCCAAGGCCTCAGCCCTAGGATCATGACAAGAGACGCAGCACCACAAGAAGCTCATGTCCTGCTGCTGCAAAAGGTGTAGCAGTATCTGCAGCTGCAGAAAGGCTGAGCTGAAGTGCTCCGTAGTTTTTCTTCCACTGCGAAAAAGTCTCTTTCTGAGCTTGCATTAACTCACCCACAGATGACCTGTCAGACAAAGATGAATTAACAAAAGAATTGTAGGTGCCCATCTGGGATATTCGTAAAAACCCTCCTGACATCTCGGAAGACGACGCGACGTCATGAATCAACCGGGTCCATCAAAGAGAGCAAAATTTGATTGAAATAAACACATACTTAAAATTGATGTCAAATATTAAGATATTTTTTAGCGATGTATTACGCATATATTTTTTTAATATTATAATAATGATAATGATCATTCCAAGAAAATTACAAAGCATTTAGGTGATTGTCAGTCCTTTGATTTTTTCACATACCCACGCCCGTAAAGAAAAATACAAATAATTATTTTTTGCTCAAGTGATTGAGGTGAAAGGGTTACTTTAATGTCCCCCCTTGAGACCGCAGAGGAGTCCACTAAGAGGGTGGAAGAGGGTTTTTAAACGATATACTAGGCCAGCAGAAACTTTAATGGTACTAAATATGATAAAATTTTGCTAAAAATCCTGAAAAATTTACCAAATTTGGAAAAGCTTGAATCTAATTTTTAAAACTATAAGACAACCTAAAAAATAGTCTTAACGATCTTTATCGAAAACCTGTCCTTTCGGGTTAAAATAGACAATTACCGAAAAAAGGTCAAACAATTTGAGGTTTTCTTGATTTTTGACAATGAATTTGGTCGTCTGCCGTTGTTGAAAACTTAGATTGGTTTTCCATCAGAAGCTACATACTAATTTTTTTTTTAATACCTAACTTTCTATTACTATATATATGTTCTACATTGTTGTGACGAATTTATGTATAAAAAAGTTTTGTTGGGTACTCACCAAAAATTTATATCTTTATACTTTTCACACAAAAGCCACAATGACTATTTGCTTTTGATAAATTTTTGTATTAGAATTGTACCAATTTTAATTTTAAGAATTATTTGTATTTGAGTTAAATTTTTACAGATTAATTTTATCTTAAAAACGGTGGTAAACTTGCCACCGAAACAGATAAGTATTCTAATTTTTTGAGGGTTTTTTTTTTGTTTTTATTTTGTTTTGGGTAATCTGCCAGTTCATTGTCCACAGTTCTTAGCACACTTAGTTACTACATCCTGGAGCCAGGACTTAAGCGGTCCCATTATAAAAACTAGATAGGAATATGTTTCATTCTCATTATAGTTCAGTTTATGATACACACTTAAATTATTTTTTAGTGTAATAATTGGTATCCACGTTTATTCTGCTTAGAGAATGTATTTAAGTATATTATTATTTTTAGATAACTATGCTTGGCGTCAGTGCCGGCCCATGGGTGTTAGCCCCACCACCACTCTTTTACTCTTATATCCCTATAGTTGCATAGTCTGTTCAGTGATCGATAGAATAATATTTAAGTAGAATACCTTTTTTAAATCTTACATTTGATCTAATATTTAAAAATCCCACCAATAATGATAAAAATAGTAATATTAATTAAAATTGTTACATACATTGAAATTATGCATTTCCAACTACGCATCAAATTCGCGCCTATAAACCTGAGCTCGTTCTCTTAGATAAAACAAATCACTCTATGTATGTAATAGAGTTCTCTGCCCTTGGTCTTACGGATGGACTTCCTCATGACGCCCTGTGGATTCGGAGCCATGGGATACGTTATGTCGGATCTTTATATATAAAAATAATAATTATAATATTAATATTAAAATTATTAACAAATAGCATAACATAATATAACAGATACATACATATAACATAATAACAAAACCATTACAGAACAAATGTCTTTTATAATTATTCATAATAAATGTTTTGATATTTGGTTGAATTCACTGGTTCTCTGTGGGGATATTTCCCAATAAACAAATTTTAAAGTTGCTATTGTACCTTGGTTTTATATTTAATGCTAAACATTATGATTTTATTTTTTTAAATAAAATGCATAGTAAGAAAATATAATAAAACTGGCTATGCGAGAAATATTTTGCACAATAAGATTTATTACGTTGTAACTGTGTAATTATTATTAATAAACTTTACTGTTTTAATTCATAGACCTTTACCTTACAGTTAAAACAGCTATATTTTTTAGCACCTGAAACAGTTATATTTTGGAAACAATTAAATTATAATGTAGGATATACCTACCACCTAAAAACCCTAAAAATTATTATCAAATAAAGATTAACGAGCCTTATTTAAAAAATGAAAATATACTTATTTACACCTTTTTGCTATACGTTATTTAAAAAAACACGAAAACAGTAAAAGAAAAACTTAAAATATAAAATTTATTTGTTATTTTTTTATAACTCTGTTAACATAAATGACTTCAATTGTGCCGTTTGTTTCAACCAATTTATTTAATGTCAAACCACCTAAACTTTATCGCTTTGTTTTCTTTCTTTCAGGTAAGCAACAAATTTCAAGTGCTGCCAACACATTTTCGCGATGCCAAAAACTTTGGTAAGTGCATTCGCGTCTGTTAAAAATAAGATTTATTTGAAATTTTGCCCTATTATTGTAGACCGTTTTAGAGAGTAAATCCAGAGACAGGGAAGTAGGTCACGATTATTATAAGTAACTGTGGAAAAACAAAATCTTTAAGGTATGCCACGGGTTATTTTTTGTATTTTTTATTCCTCGTGGATTTTATATCAATATGAAGTTTAAAAGCACCTCCTTACAAGGTGGTTGCCTTGATAGCAAATGATTGCTCCAGTAATTATTCCACGAATATCTGAAAAACTCTTGGTCCTACTTACTAAGATGTATGGGATCGTTTTGTTAAGCCTTGTTACGTTTTTTTGTCCTAAAAAGTTTTATGGAAAATTTTAATTCTATTTTACAGCAAAATATGCAATACCAAATTTTAAAAATTAAGAAAAAAATATAAAAATTCAAAACCTACCCTATTATTTATATAATAATTGCTATTTACATGGTTGAGTTTATAAAATTCTTAGTCGTATTCGCTTATAGTGTTAAGAGCTTGTTTTAAACTAAAACTAGAAATGGGGAGAAGCAAATGTGCCTTTAAAAAAAATTAAATAACTTCTTTTCGACTTAACCGATTTTGATGAACTAGGTCTTGTTGGAAAGAGCTTTTATCAGCTAAGATTAAATATTGGTATAATTAATTTATTTTTTTGTTTTATCCGTAGAAACTAATTCGTGTCAAGGTTATAAATTTTGTAAGTTTTTTCAAAAAATTTAAATACAATGGTATTATTATTATTAATCCATTAAAAAGAGCATAAAGAGTAAAGAAACTGGTAAAAACCGCATTTTGATACCTTATTTAATTCTCGGTTTATTGCCGAAAAACTGCATTAGTCGAATTCTTTTCTATTTTAAGCTGTCAGATAAACAATGCAGCGTTTTTATCGAGAGTGCCGGGACGTCAAAAATCACAGAAAACAGGGACGTCAAAAATGACAAGTGCATTGTGTGTCAAAAACAACAATTTTAAATTTAGTTCTTGTTTATCGTTGTTATTATTAGTAGTGGTGTTGTTAATCGCTATTAGGTAATTTTAAATTATGTCTTATTTTACCGCCGAGGCATACGATATGTTTGCCGTTTATTTAAAAAATTTAAAATGCCTCTGTTGCTGCAAGACAATATGCCATAAGCATAGGATATACCGAAAGACGGCATTTCAATTAAAAATTGTTTAGACGTTTGAAAACCCGTTTAAGTTTTGGAAATATGCATTCTATTCTAGCACAATGAAGATACAATTAGCCAGAGCACGAAGATAATAAGAAATCAGCTATTATTATCCACAAGCCGTGTAATAATGAACCTGTTAATTAATTGATGATAAAGAAATAATAGGGATAATATTTAATATTCGTAAAAAAATTGCTTTTGTTGTTATGGCATTCTCGATAAAAACGCCGCGTTGTTTATCTGACAACTTAAAATAGAAAAGAATACGAGTGATGTAGTTTTTCGGTAATAAGTTGAGAATTGACTTGTTTATACTCTTTTTAATGGGCCTATAAGAATTTTACCATTTTATTTAAATTTTTCAAAAAAATTGTCAAAATTTGTAATTTTGACACAAATCAATCTCTAGGAATAAAAAAATAAATTATTTATACCGATATTTTATCTTAAGCCCTAATAAAATCTCTTTTAAACGAGACCCAGTATATCAAGATCGGTAAAGCCGAAAAAAGTTATTTCTTTTTTTTTTAAATGTACATTTGCTCCCCCCTCTCTATATCTAACAGATTAGGGAAAAACGCTTAAAAGAAAAAAGTTTCCTCATTTTCCATACTTTGTGACAAATCTATTAACAACATTAGTTAATATGGCATATTTTTAAATAATCCGTGTTTTTAAACTGGTTGTCAGTTTAACGCCCTCTAGCAGCGGAATTAGAAACTTGAAAATAAGTTCCAGCATTTTCTCGAGGCCAGTTTTACTACAAATATTTTTTTTTCCGAAAGCTATACAATAAACGGTTTTCGAGATATCGCCGGTCGTCCTTATCGGGACACCATGTATGTTTACAGTCAAAAAGGTCTATTTTAATATTATGTTAATTATTACGAAAGCAATTTAACGGACCTAACCAACACGTTTAAATTTTATTGAACAAAGAAACAATACTCTTTTAGAAGCAAAGGAATACCCTTTGTAAGAAATCCTTGAATGCATTTTGAAACATTAGTAGAATGCCAAAAAATGTAATAAATTTTTAATCAATTTTCTTATTTAAGTTAGTTTAAACCTAAAATTCTAAAAACTGTGTTATTATATAGTGCCACAAAAAAAATGCAAAAACACAAGGTAAAAAAATGTGGGGGCTAAGCAATAATTATTGTTGCAGAAACACCTCTTTCAATCTGGAATTTATTTTTCTATAGCCACAAGTGCACAAACATTCTTTCTAAATATTTATAAAATAATAAAAATCTAAATTTAATTTTAATCATGACAATATCACCTTAATAAATTTAAATCATTCTTAAAAAATCCTTTCCGATCTAAAAACAACGAAAAAAAGAAGACTCCCGTCGCTATGCAACGCTAACAAAACCTCGACATGCTTTCGTAAGCTTGTGATTACGTAGCGAGTCGACGCATCCAACTAGAGCTTGGGTCTGTCGGGGGTTGGACAGACGCAGAAAGGGGTAGCAGCGTCGTAAGGGTACGTCACGCGCGCGTTAATTTAATAGACCAATGAAATGGGTCGCATCGGAGGCCGCACGGCAGAGAGCGAGGTAGAAGTTCTACCAATGCAGAAAGACTTTGGCTTTAAATAAGCAAGCAATGTCTAAAATCTTCTCGCATTTCTGGTAAATTACCGAAATTTTCTATTTAAATAATTTTCATGGTAGCAAATGCTACTTTCTCAGTGTAGCACAAGAAAATTGGCTATCACATCTTTTCTTTGTAACCATATTAAAAGGTTTTGTACGAGGTGTACATTTCTTAGCCAAGTAAAGCTATTCAAGTATTTCTCTGTGTCGAATCTAATTTGACATGTTTACGTAAAGTGTCAAGGTAATGTTAAGTGGTAATTAAAATTAACGTTATGTGCTGGAGCAGGACAGGCGTTAGCTGGGAGCAGTAGATAATACAAGTGATTAGTGAATGGAACTGTAGGACATTAGCTGCAAGAAAAAGATAATAGCTACACTTATTGATAAGATGGTTTATCAATAATTAATACCGGGTGTCCTCAAAACTGTAATAATTTCTAATTTTGATTTAAAACTTTTTAATTTATACTGATCAAAAACAGTCTCAAATCGTATAGTAACGTCGATAGACTTACGCCTCGTAGACTTCGGAAGACATCTGTTTTTCAGTAAAATTTAAATAAATTTCTTGCTATAAAGTGAACTTTCTTACATTTTTTATAAATTAAGCTTTAATAAATTTGTGAACAGCTGCTATTGTAACTAGATAATAAGTTACGTTTCGTTTTTCTAACCTTTAAACAACTGAATTAAGGCTGTCAGTGTCTGGTAAAAGAGTAATTTCAAACCTTTCTTCTTTTATGAATATTGTTAAAGTAAACAAAAATTTAAATTATTTGTCAAGGCAAATTTTTTTTTTGGAATTGTTGATACGCCCCATCGACGTATCGCAAGAATTTGTAGTGTAGCAATTTGTAAAATTCATTTTAATAAAACTTGTGTATATTTATGCTAGTCCAGTGTCTTAATTAGCAATAATTATTCTACAGGACCTCCAAACCTTTAATTTGCACCTATTAGGTTTGCAGTTCATATTTAGCCAATAGCAGAGTTTGTCGGTAACTACTTATGATGGGGAGGCATACCGATTTACGTTTCCCCATTAATTGTAACTAAAAATTTAGTAATCATTACTATGAATTGTTACTGCTGCGATTATTAATAATACTGCTACAAGCTTACGCTGTTTATTTTATTCGTTAGCAAGTTTTAATAGCTCAGAATAAAAGTACACATGTAAGCTTTCACGACGCCGAAGATGTTAAACAAACGATACAAAAGTTCTTTAGTTAGAGTGTCATGATCTGGATATCTTTCTAGGTACAGTATAAAACGTTAAAAGCCTAAATCATTCTTCATCAGCAATATTAAATTAATTATATGTACTTCATAAAAGGTCCATGACTAAGAGATTGTGTGAGATGACTTTTCTATTTTTTTTTTTATTTTAATTTTAAGAGCTTTATTACTTCGACACTTTCAGAGATTTTGTTAAAAAACTCAATAGTTTCCTTTTAATAAGATCTTCCAATAAAATATTTTATTTTATTTACTATAAGCAAATTTGGATCGTCAAATCCGTTTTCTTAAATACCGTTTATGGTAATTGTGCTCGCTCATATTTCTTCTTAAATTTCCCTTCTGCTTTCAAAACCTTGTGTAATTTAACCCAAAAACTTTCTTGACTTTTGAAACTTAACTTCGAAACGACTGTCGCGAAATCTAATAAAACAAGGAAATAAAAGTCAGAGGTCCTTTGAAACGCCAAAACTCCATCCCAAGTTGGAGTTTAGTATCAAAAAGGAACCGGAACACTTCTAATAAGGCAACAACACTGTTCAACACCAGTAAATAAGAAAATCATTTAAGATAGTTGAGCATTACAGAAGTGCATAAATTATTTGTAAAGTTTTGTGTTCAGTGGCGGCTGGTTCTTCATTGGATGCAAGTTACTTTTTTGAGGAAAATATTAAATGTACCAGAAAAATAATGAGCATTACTTACTTTACGTGATACCTTATTTAGGACAGCATAATTGGAAGAAGCAATAAATGAAATAAAGTAAAGAACATAATTTGTTGTTTTAAATTATTTTAAAATAATTTAAAATGGCAATCTTGTCTTAACCATCTTAAGCAAGTCAATACCCGACTAGAAGCTTATTAAAAAGAACTAACACCTCATAGGATCGTGTATTATTATTTATTTGTGATTATAAGAGATGCCCTTAAAATATAAATCTTGATTTTATTTTTTTTCCAATGCTTTAAATTTAGTATTTTT
Organism: Listronotus oregonensis; assembly: GCA_019359885.1. Taxonomy (NCBI): domain Eukaryota; kingdom Metazoa; phylum Arthropoda; class Insecta; order Coleoptera; family Curculionidae; genus Listronotus; species Listronotus oregonensis. The sequence goes on along the minus strand of JAHBCN010006172.1, from coordinate 6,708 downwards.
ATTTTTATGTACAGGACGTAAATATAATACGTGGCAACTAAAGCCTTAATTTTTAAGAATAGAAAAAAATGTTTTATATAAAAATTGTAGGTTTTTTTCCATATTAGCTTTTGAAATTATCAGTAAAACAATATTACATTAAAAAATGGAAAAATATAGGCAACTTTTTAAAATGGAATATCCTCTATATTATGCGCTACAACAAAAGATCTTTTTCTGATTTCAATATATATATATATATATATATATATATATATATATATATATATATATATATATATATATATATATATATATATATATATATATATATATATATATATATATATATATATATATATATATATATATATATATATATATATATATATATATATATATATATATATATCCTGATTCCGGAATCTTCAAAAAACATTTTTATTGAGTCTTATAAACCGTTGATTTGGTGCAAGTAAAAAAAATATTAAAAAACATTTAACTATAAGTAAAAACAGAATTAAAAAAATTATAAGATCGTTTTCATAAAATATTTTCTTTGGTTTATTTTTTATGCATTAGTTCTTAGTAGTTTTGCATATTTTAGTTGATGGCAGAAGTTTTGGTTAACTTTATTAATTCAAAGAAAATTTAAGAACGTCCTACTGTTTATTAGTTTTAGCACTAACATTAACCACGGTATGCTTTAATTTTACCAAATTGTTTACACGAGCCCCTATTTGTGTATTTCTTTATCCATGATCCTAAGGATTAATTACATTATAGAAACGTATTTCCTTTTCCTTTAAACCTTTACATTTAAATTTATCCTGGACACACATGGTACTTTATTACTTACATAGAAAGAAAAATTGAGATCTGAGTTTTTATACAAACTTCTTTTAATTAAGTTAAATTCAGTATGGGGCAATACCGCATACATTACATTGAATTGATTGCATGATGATTGCCGCTCTAAGGGCCAACATTACTGGCATTATTAATAAAGTTAAACCAATTTTATGCAAGAATCTCCAGGTTAATCTGGCTAATCTAATTTTTTAAACCTAATAAAATATGCCATTGCAATATCACGTTTACATTTTTTAGTCTAAGATCCGGCTACAAAATTAGTCGCTTATCGAGGGTTTGCTAAAAACCTAATTTTTACATAAATTTATGATTAGGAGATAATATATTTACCACGGTACCTGTCAAAATGCGGCCGCTAGTATTTTTAATTAAATTATTATTAACTGATTTTTCAAAAAGAATTTCCTTCACTTGATTTTTAAATAAAATATCATCCGATCACGACGCACTTCTTCGCACCCGGTGTAAACAGGTATGATTTTGATTCATTTATGCGTTCATGACTTACATTTATGATTTATATATCAAATTAAAGCTTATTTTTTTCTGTTTGTTGTTGCTGTTAAAGATGTTAGATATTAAAGGTAGAATGAAAGGGGTTAGCCCGCAACATCACTCGTCAGACAAGGATAGCTATCTGTACGAATCTTTAAATTCACACTAGCTTTTTGGCATTCGCAATGGCTTTAAAGTGTCGTATATGGCTGAGTCGCTATCCTTGTCACAGTGATGTTGCTACCTCTTTGATTCTACCTTTAATATTTAGCATCTTTAACAGCCAGCAACCCTTATTTGCGTGTATGAAAATTATACCTGTTTACACCTGGCTGCGAAGAGCTGCGGCCAAGTTTGCAACGGCAACCGTGATTTTTCAAAGTCTTAATATATATTGCTATGAAGTGAATGATATTTTATTTAAATTCTCCTAATCATAAATGTATGTAAAAATTAGGTTTTTAGTAAACACTTGATGAGCGACTAATTTTGCAGCCGGATCTCGTACTATTTTGTTTATCTGTTAAGAGTAAAAATTAAAAACCCTGTATTTGTAGTTTGTAAATTGTAATTTGTGTTTCTGCAATATCTGTTGGTAAAAATAAACTAATGCTGGCAAGTTCAGTGTAAATATTGAAAGTGCCAAACTTCTCTGTTTTGGTTAAAGTTTTAGGTATCACAAGTTTTGTTTTAGCAAAGATGCAGCTTATTTAATATCGCCTAATTTATAGTTCGAGCTAATTGGGTTCACCGAAGAAAAGTTCTTAAGTTTATGCAAAATTAAAAGTTCTCGGTTTACTAAGCAATATTGAAAAAGTTGAAAGCGTTAAGCTGGAAAATTGAGTTTTAAGTATGATTAAATAAACAAAGTTGCCAGCAAGATGCTTACTTGCCTGCATAACTATTACTATTACTTTTTCATTTGTAATTAAGAAAACGTAACTTTTTTTACAAACCGTTTAATGAAATAATGTTTAACTGATATATCTACAAACAGAATTGAAATCTGATCCCACAATAAACATAAAATATATAATAAACCCAAAAAAAAAAAAAACGTTTTAATTTTACTAAAAATTCAAAGAAGTCTCTGTCGGTTAGAAGGTCTACCAACCAGACTTTACAGTCATTGTCAGGTTTCACACTTCTCCGCCCATGTGTAAGTAAAGGGTCATCCAACCAAGACGAAACAGAATTTTTCTGTTCGATAGTAAGAAAATTGACGAACCTTTTTTAGTAGCATTTAATATAGAAAAAAATCTCCTCCTCCTTTACCTAGGCCGACGGAAGCGCCTCAGGCCAAGTTCAGGCCTGACGTACGTGTGTATATTACACGAAATTTGTTATAAATAAGACTTATCTTCACTAAAAATGAAATATGAATCGACTTCACCCTCAAATCAAATAAACCAAAGTTTTTACATAATCTCTATCCCAGGTAACGCTGGGAGGGTTTTTCGAAATTTTAATTTTTCACTTTTTTGGAACACTTTAAAGTGAAAAACGTGGTTTTTGCGATAAAAAATCGGCTAATTTGTTACCTTGTAAATTATGTACAAAAATAATGTTCAAAATTTTAAAAGAATAAGATATCATCCGCATCACAGCACGCACTTCTTCGCAGCCAGGTGTAAACAGGTATGATTTTGATTCATTTATGCGTTTATGACTTACATTTATGATTTATATATCAAATTGAAGCTTATTTTTTTTCTGTTTGTTGTTGCTGTTAAAGATGCTAGATATTAAAGGTAGAGTGAAAGAGAGTTAGCCCGCAACATCACTCGTCAGACAAGGATAGCTATCTGTACGAATCTGTAAATTCCACACTAGCTTTTAGCGCATTCGCAATGGCTTTAAAGTGTCGTATAGTATTTTTTGGAACACTTTAAAGTGAAAAACGTGGTTTTTGCGATAAAAAATCGGCTAATTTGTTACCTTGTAAATTATGTACAAAAATAATGTTCAAAATTTTAAAAGGATCGGTGCAGTAGTTTTAAAGTTATGAAGGGCACCGACTTTAAAAACGTGAGTTGTAGGAAAAACGCTTTAAAGTTTTGAACACTAAAAATTTGGAGTAAAACGTTCATAAAGGAGTTTTATCGGCTTACCTTACTTACCGCCGTATCTTTGTTAGTTAGTTTTTATACAGTCAATGGCGGTTCCTCCATAGGAGCACAGGAGCACGTGCACCCCCAAAAAAATTTAAAATAAAAATTATTTTCATCGTGCATTATCCGGACCTCCCTAATTTATCGTACGCTAATACAAAACATAGTGTATTAGCTCCTAACGACGAGCTGACTGAGCCGAAAGGATCCGATTCGGCCATTCGACGTTCGAGCCAATCGGCCGGTCGCACGTGCGTTTATGTAGGCGTGATTTATGCAATATCTATGGAAGATTATGCCAGCGGGCAGAGGGGGCAATGCACTTATTAATAGGAAGAGACGCACACTTTTTATGTGCTCCATATAACCATTTGGTGCTGTTACTGCGCAATTTAGGTGCGTTTCAGTTCTTTCACTAAAAATGGTCCGTTTTACGGTGAAATATTTGCAAAACAATTTTAACTTTTCGAGTTTAGAACAAAAAATTGAATTTAAGCGTGCTTGAAAGACCTAGACCTAAAATTTCCTCACACAGCCACCTGTAAGTCTAGGGAGTTTAATAGAAAATTCAAAATGGAAATTTATAAAAAGAATGATTGGATTTGTGGATGTGATACAACTAACCGATTGTTTTGTTTTTCGTCCTTGTTGTTCAGGCGCGGAAACGCAGAGCCTGCCTGGACAAAAACTAGGATAACCGACTTGGGGCATTTGGCGCAAAAAATAAAAAAACATGAGAATACTCAGGCTCATATTAACGCTCAGTTGGAGTTACCGCTTCTGGGGAAAGTTGATTTAAGGCAGCAGTTAGATAGTGCATATAGGCGCAGTGTTCAACAACAAAACGAACAAGTTAGAAAGAACAGATATGTACTCTCAAAAATAATTGACTGTATAAAATTTTACGGAGCTTTCGATTTAGCCCTTCGTGGTCATGAGACGAAAAAGACGATTCATCAAATCCCGGTATTTTTAGAGGATTAATAAATTTTACTGCCGAGTTGGATATAGCCCTTAAGGACCACTTCGAAAAATCCTAAGAAATAACTTTTGGGCGTGACATCCTATAAAAATCTTGCCTCTGGTATGTTGGCCTCCAGTGGTTTTGTATTTTTGTGTTTTACGTCTAGTGCACCCCCTTAAATACTTACCACGAGCCGCCACTGTATACAGTATTCATAAAAGTTCTCAATTTAGAAAATCGAATTTAAAAAATGCAAAAAAAAATAAAAACGTCACTTGCCCCCTCCTTAATTGACCTACCTACCTGCCTGATCAAATCAACTTTCCGTTTTAAAGTCACTAAGCTGACGAATATGATAAAGTCTTCACACTCGAGGCATATTGTCTGTTAAAATAAAGGTCTTTAAAATAATTTTTTTAAATGTTAAACAACAAATGTTAGCAAAAAAGGGTTTAATAACAGCAAGATAGGTCGTAGATAAAGCAAAAAATTTAAATATATTTTAAGGGGCTTGTTGTGCAGCCTAATATTAAAATAAAATTTTTAATATTGTTTTTTTACCTTTCTTTGTCTATTCAATACATTTTAATAGATATTTATTTTCTAATTATTTTATAGTCTTGGGACAGCTCATAAAAAATTTATTGCTATCAGTTATTGTTCTTAATAATTCTCCTTTAAATGTTTGATGCAAAATATTATAAAAATGCGAAATTTATTGGTAAAAAGGTCACATCAATCATGTATATATTATTATTTATACAAAAAACCCCAAACTTCATAATACGTGACAATACCAGCACAAATTGTATTTCTACGGTAAGGAACATTTTCGGGCGCCTTTCTTAATCATAAAATCTCAACTTTCAGGCACAAAAAGCATCGTGAATACCTTTATTCCGACTTAAGAGCCTGCTGACAATAAAATTTCCATATCATTTGCTGTCAGCAGCAGCCAGCTCTGGCGACGCTTCATGGTGAAAACGTTGTCTTGTGATTTTAATAATATAACTAGTTTAGAGTAATTTGGAATCAAATAGGGTCTGTTGGTAAAACTTAAAAAGTGAAGGGTTTTTAGAGAAAAATAAAATGCTTATGCGTTACAAGTAAAATTATTCTTTATTGGGTATAGCACTCAATCTTACGCATTTTAAAAATATCTAGGACTGTACGAAAATTATAAAAAAATAATATTTATTTTAAATTGTGTAAAATCCCACGAGTATACCTGATATGTTCCCTAGTTAATTTAAAATATTTTTTTTTAAGGAAAAGTCCATTTTGAATTCGAGATTAACAGACGATATACTGTAGTTAAGTGATTCCGATTAATTGCAGAAGCATTCTGTAGTGCTTATAATAATACTGAGGCAAAATTGAAATTACTAATAAATGTATAGCCAAAAGCTTTACGATTTTTCGTGTAGAACTATCTTAAAATACAATCAATGTCGTAAAAATGGACTTGGGCTAGTTCTGTTTTAAAGATGCGATGTACAGATTGATGTAGCAGATATGCTTTACTGCACTGTGCAAACGAAAATAACAGGAGGGTTTATAAAAACAAGTGGATGCATAATAAAAGACAGCCAAGCGTCACTGGGGACACTAGTAAACCCCAAGGTAACATCCAAGCTGACGTGGGAATGCCAAAAAGAACTGGAAGTCCTGGGAAAACGCAACAGAGTTACTCTCTTGTGGGTACCGGGACATTCGGGGATAGAAGGCAACGAAGAAGCGGATGAGCTAGCGAGACAGGGATCATCCACACCATACTTTCACATCATGATATTCAACATATCAGGTATACTCGTGATATTTTACTTACTGCGAGGTTTCTTAAACAATTTTAAAATAAATATTTTTTTTTATAATTTTCGTACGGTCCTAAATATTTTTAACATGCGTAAGATTGAGTGCTATACCCAATAAAGAATAATTTTACTTGTAACACATAGGCATTTTATTTTCCTCTAAAAACTCTTTACTTTTTAAGTTTTACCAACAGACCCTATTTGATTCCAAATAACTCTAAACTAGTTATATTATTAAAATCACAAGACAACGTTTTCACCATGAAGCGTCGCCAGAGCTGGCTGCTGCGACAGCAAATGATATGGAAATTTTATTGTCAGCAGGCTCTTAATTTGGAATAAAGGTAATCACGATGCTTTTTGTGCCCGAAAGTTGAGATTTTATGATTAAGAAAGCCGCCCGAAAATGTTCCTTACCGTAGAAATACAATTTGTGCTGGTATTGCCACGTATTATAAAGTTTGGGGTTTTT